>JADDOH010019729.1:0-20867 GCA_016648135.1 Agrypnia vestita | reverse complement strand
GGGATATGATAACGTTGCTGCCGAATATATCAAGGCTGGTAGCCCATTGGTGATTTCGTGGCTTCATACTCTGTTTAATAAATGTTTGAAGGAGAGCCACACGCCTTTGGATTGGAGGAGAGCAGTTATCATGCCTCTCTACAAAGGTAAAAGGTCGAGAATGGAATGCGGGAACTATAGGGCAATCAGCCTTTTAAGCTCGGTTGGCAAACTTTATGGAAGAATTTTGATAGAAAGAGTAAGGTCGATGAGGAAAAAAAAGGTATGGGACGTGCAAGGGGCTGTGTTAGTAATGATAAATATGTTATGAATTAAACTTATATAAGAAAGAATAAAAAATTTAAACAAAAGAAAAAGAGCAATTAATTATTAGCAGAAAAACATAGGCATGTTAAAAATTATACAAAAATAATGAACAAGAGAAAAAGAGACTTAATTATTAAGTAGAAAAAAATCTGCACTCAAAATTTTTCTTAATCTTGTGTGGCCGCACTCGAACAGATCAATATCCAATAACTTATCAGTTAATTTAATGCATCGCATACCCTCAAGAAATATGAATTACGACGATAGTTGGATGAGGTAAAATCAATGTGAAAGACTAGGTTGAATCTACGAGACCTACAGGGAATATTGAATTTTAGTCTGTTTAATAGTTCAGGACGGTCAACGTTGCCCGATACAATTTTTAGTAGGTACATCAAATCACCTATTTCCCGACGTGACTTTGATGGTCTGTTGTTATGGTGAACAATGTGAAATATATTGTAATTTCTGTATCAGGAATCAAACCTAACCTTTGTTGGAAACACAGATCGGACGGTGGCGCGTGTTGCCGGCCGGGGCAGGCGGTGCTCGCCCCGCCCCTTGCCGCTCGTGACGTCACGGGCCGGGACGAAAGCGAAGGTGAAGCGGATTTGAGCAGACAGCGCGCGTGCGCAGTGCACGATTTACTCAACGTATCACTAATTAATTGCAACCTCACCGGGAATCGAACCCGAACCCCTCGGTGTGAGGAGCCAGCATCGTCATCATCATCATTGTATTATTGTTTGTGCTGGATTTCTTCCAATAAAAGATCTTGTTGTAGACTCGTAATTTATTGTCGGTAACAATACGTTTTACAGAGATACGGTGATAGCAATGAACAATAGCGATCGGTCTCGATGTAATGCAAAAAAGCCCTTTCACTTACCCTAATATCCATTTACCCTCTCTATCATGCTCTGTCCCTTTCGCGCGTCGCGACATATGTTCCGCAGCTTCACTAAAATCATCATCATCATCGTCGTGGTCGTCGCCATCATCAGCACTGACATCGTCATCGGCCTGATCATAGTTTTTTTCGCTTTACCAGTCAAAGAAACCCAATTAAAAAAGCGAAACATATCGTAAAACTTGAGTAAATCGCATATTATTAATTAACTATAACCTCACCGGGAATCGAACCCAGAACCCTCAACATCACCACCATCATCACCATCGACATCGTCATCATCATATTAATACTTAAAGTGCAGTCCATTCACCGTAACGGCTTATTTAAACCGGTTATTTTCGTTTTCAGTTATTTGGAATGTGTAGGTATCTGATTGTATCGATGTTTGAAAAACTAAGATATGATTGTTGTCGATGTTTGCCCGTATTTATAATACTGCAGCACTAAAACCAAATTTATTATTCAATTGGAAAGACATACAGAAAAATCATATCCACGAAAAAATATTTGGCTGCTACCGGGATTCGAACCACGGATCTCCTCCTATCCGGGTCAAGCGCGTTATCCACGCTTGAATGAATTAAACTGGTTAATTCTGGCGTCTTCTAGCGGCAGTTACGCAAAGTACTTACCATGCCACGCATGCCACGCCACCATACCACGCAATGTGCTTACCGTACCAGAAAAAGTGTATTGCTCTAAAAATGGATAATATATGTTAATCAATTAATAAATTAGACTTAAAACCAACCAAAAAACAAAAAAAAGGACAACAGACAAAAAATCTGGTGCCCAAAAAAAGCTTGCCGAAAAAATACATGAAAATATCGAACAATTTTCCCAAAACAACATTTCATGACCTAAAAAAGTCACAGTCAAAAATATATTCAAAAAGGTGCCGAAATTTTTCCCAAAGTGACATTTAATGACCTAAAAAAGAAAAGAAAAAAGGTCGCCGAGAAATAATTATGTCGAAAAACATACTAATTCGAAAAAATGTCTATCAGATCACGACAATACAAGATTACATTTCCAAAAATTTTAGCGAAATTGCATGAATGATTTATTTCTCATCTACTGAACTAGCGAACGACTATTTCACTTAAGTGTTTCGTTCAGTGAAGTGAATCGTTCTAAAATAACAGTTCGATGAACGACCCATCCCTACCGGACAAGCGCAGAAGCAACTGGAACACCGCTCCAGCTGTCTCCAGGAGTCGAACTTCCGGCTGGCTATCGAGTGATGGAAATCGGCAGCATTTTGGGCCTTCCTGCCATTGTCAGAGAGATGTTTAAAGGATTTCCTTTTGCGGATCGCTTCTGCTTAATATTCCGACTGATAATCAGCAGAAGTCGACTGCGAAACCAAAGAACGACCCACAAAGTAAAGTAAGGTAATACCTAGGCTCCCTGATAACAAACGACAATAATACTCGCATAGAAAACATAATTAGTAAAGCACAAAACATGACAGGATTTTCTTATCATCTTATCATTTCATCAACAGAACCGTACCTTATACCCAGATTAGTGAGGGAGTCCATTGAAATATACAAACATCCCAATTTCAATAGAGATGACAGTTACAAACTATCAAGTATTTGGCGCCCTGTTCTAAGGACACTGATTCAACCGTTGAGAGAAGTCGCAGTAAAATCCGCCGACGTAACTAGTACATATTGCACACTGGCGACCTCTATCGTAGAAGAAGAGAATACTCCACAACAAAGTGCATACAACTTACGCCCTAGAAAGCGGCACCTAATCAGTCCGACCTCCACCTCCACGGGTAAAGGTCGTCCTCCTGATGACGTTGGATAAGTATTCAACGAAACGTCGAGATTCGCTTCTCGGTAATACATACGGCGCGTATAAAATATCCGAAATTACAGTTAAATATGACAGGATTTATACTCCGTTTCACCAGATATTTCAAAAATCCTAAAACTTACATGCACCTGTACCAAACTCTTATCCGACCGCACCTCGAATATGCATCCAGCATTTGGAATCCATACTATAATATATATAATGAAAAACTTGAAAAAATACAAAGGAAATACATAAGAACGCTTAGCTTTAGGTTAAACATCCCACGGCAACACTATGCAGATTCATTGAATTCTTCAACATCTTAAGTACAAAAAACAGGCGCACAGCTCTGTTAATTTGTACAATATCTGTCAAAACCACCCCTTTTATCCCTTATCAACATCCACGTCCCAGCAAGAGCTACTAGAACACAGTGCATCTTCCACATTCCTGTAGCTCGTACCAATTACGGATTACGCTCTCCCATAGTAATAATGTGCCGAGTCTACGACTTGTACACCGACATCGATATCTATCATGTGTCTCTATACCACCTAAGATCACAGATGAACATAATTCTGCGACGCAACATTGAATTAATACTTGATTAAAGCCATGTATTCACTAGGGGACAAATCGCGAAACATTCCGCTCGACATGACGAATCAACATCTACGCTCATGTTTCGGGGACAATGACGCGGTCATTTGACGTGTACACACCGGGACTCACATATCTTGTCGCAGAAATGTCATCCGATGAGGTTATGGATGACAGCTGCGGTATCTCATTTGGCGAAAACGGGGTTCCGCGCAATTCGAAATGTTTTTTTGGGTCGCAATTTCAAATTAACGAGGTTTTACTGTAGTAAATTGAATATTATTAAAAACAAGGTCCTTTTTGCAAATAATTATTGTTTTCCAGACGTCGCGGAAATATATCGCCCTATGAGGTTATGATGATAGCCGCGTATCTGTTTATGTTAATGAGTTTATCGAAAAGTAAGAGGAGAAAAAAGAGGAGAATGCGAAATTATTTACTGCAAAGAGAAAGAAGGACGGACATTCTATGCGATCTTCGATCGATACAGCTCGACGAGTTCGAGAACGATTTCGTTTCCCCGCATTGTCATCTTGACAGATGCAGCGCATGCGTATTCACTTGTTTACATACCACGTGGTACTGACGCTCCGCGGAATGTTGCAGTGAGTACGCTCGGGTATCGTGCGCATGGCAACGTTGCCACGGCACGTAGAAATGCCGCGCTATGTTGTGCGCGAGGTCGCGGAACAGTGCACGACGTTGCAACGTCACGTAGACTCTATGCCGCGCGTGCTGTTGAGGGACAATTTGTCCCCTAGTGAATACATGGCTTAATAACTGAATATTGATTCATTACTGCAAGATATAATTAAAGCTAGTTATTATGTATAATTTATTATTGTTATTTACTTTATTATGTTCTACTCACTACTGTTACAATTGATGTCTTTTATTTTAACATGCATATATTTTTATTATGTACTTCAAAATTATTTATATGTGAGATATATTAGGATATAAGTTAATATGTTATTTACTAACTGTTTTCACTCTCATTTATTTATATATATCATTTTCTTATATCTGTTAATATTTCCAAATAAATAAATAAATACTACAGAGAGGATCCAGAAACGCATAGTGAGCGCAAATCGCTGTTCTTTCCGCCTACGAAAGCAGATAAGAGTAAGAGACAAAATAAAAAACTGCTGTCCAGAAAGATATTAGTGTATAAAAATGCTTATTAGGCTAGCACTCACGAACGCAGCTGAGACGTGGGTACTAACTAAGAGGAATGAGCGAGCACTGGACGTTCTTGAAAGGAAAATTATGACCGATTCTAGAAAATGGACATTGGCGCAGACGTTACAACAATGAGCTCTATACTCTGTTTAAGGACTAAACGTCACAGAATTTACAAAACTGAGAAGACTTCGGTAGCTGGACTTCATGTGGAGAGAATGACCGAGCATCAAGCAACAAAGTCCCTGCTGAACTCAAGGCCGATAGGGCGAAGGAGCTCAGGAAGGCCAAAATTAAAATGGAGCGGCAACGTCCTTCAAGACATAGCTGTCTTGGAGCTCCTGAACTGGAGAGAGCTGGCACTAAGCCGAGATGAGTGGAGGAAGACTCTTGAGGAGGCCAAGACCCACCAGAGTTTGTGGAGCCAAGAGTGAACAGTAAAGTAAAAGTAACGCAGTTCCGGATCTACGAAACCTGTGTCAGACTGATGATGACCTATGACCTGACGCAGTTCGCACTAAATCACTTCTCAGAACCACAGAGATGGAAACTCTCAGAAAAATAGCAGCAAAAGGAGAAGACAAATGAGAAGGTATTGGGAAGACCATGTGGAAAGAATGGATACCCAAAGACTACCACACCTTGCCCTGCAGAGGGTAGAAGGATGCCAGGAAGATGGAAAGATAGCTGGGAGTCCACATCACAAGAGACGGCATATTCTTCACAAACAGGCCCTAGCGGTCTTCAGCCAGTATAAGAAGAAGAAGAAAATTTTGATTATGTCTGGATGTTCTTGCGACGGAATTGGTGATCATTGCATTGTTGTAAAGTGATCAATTAAGCCAGCTCGTACATGTCATGAGCCCTGGGCCATCCTATAAAAGACGTATGCAAAATTTGAGTCAAATCAGACAAACAGTATAGATTTGTATAGAGAACAGACAGACAGACATAGATTGAGTTTTATAGGTGTAGATATCAATTAAAAGTAAATAAAATCATTCATTCCACTTGAACTGCTGCTGGGGAGACGGTTATTCGCGATACTAACGAACGGAACATCAGCGGTCTGATACGACGAGGTTGTGCAGGGCTTATTTCACCACCCCGGCCCACTGCTGAGGTGGTGTCGCCAAACGAGGCAACAGCTGGCGCAACGACCCCCGCGACGAATGTTCTGCAACTAGTTGCAACACGAGCGCTCCGAGAGCTTGTGTACTGTCTCCTATATCGTACTACTGTGCAGTCAATACTTGTGAGAATTTTGGGTTAGAACTTAACCTTTAACCGGGTGAGTCCCTTTTTAATTACGCAACATATAACTGACGCGAACTTTTTCACTAGGACGTGTCAATACGTCACGCCCGGTGGACGTAATTTCATATCATTTTTTATTTTTATTACTCCCTTTATATTAACTCGTGGCGTCTGCTTGCTCGCTTGCCTGCTTGCCGTCGAAAAAACTTTGGATCGATTTTTAACCCTTTTCCCGTGGTCAATCGAACTGAAAACTTTGCAAGCAGACTCGTGGCGACGATCAAGAAGATCTATCAAATTTTCGTTAAAAAAAATTAATAATTTTTTTTTTTTTAAAAAGAAATAGAGATGTGAACACGGAATACGTGTCACATCAATATTCTTACTATTTTCAAACTAAGCTAAACGCTTGTGCTATGAAAATAGGACTAACTTGCTAGTCTGGAGTGAGGTTCGAACCCGCAACCTTTGGATCACGAGGCCAGTGTCCTAACCACAAGACCAACAAGCTACTTATATTTATAGCATAGTATTATGTATAGTATTATGTAGCCAACATTATAGTATAATTTCGGATTTTAGAAATTTTATTGGCTTTTTCAAATTGGAATCATTAGAAAAGTTTGCTTACTAGCAACGGCAGCCCGATAACGTCGCGGAATATTTTATAAATTTGAATTACTCCGTAGGTATACGTAATAGGTACTTCACTACGAATGTCAAAAATCTAAATTGACTGACAAATGTTTTTAGAATTTAATCTTCAAAGCATGAAGTGTCTTATCAAAGCTCAAAACATCTGACATTTCAGAAATATATTAAATTACTGTAAGTTTAGTGTTATGTTATATGTTTTAATTCGTCGTTAATTGTTGTTTTATTTTACAAAGAAAGGGAGTATAATAAAAACTTGGTTTTTATGGGTTACTTTTTTATGCTTAAAATAAATGAAAAGACAACGAAATGTATATTTTTCGTTTATTTATATATAAAGTACAAAGGAAATTGGATTGGTAAATTGATTTCGTCATCGCTGATATCGCTTTCATTCATTTTGATGGATGTAAAACATGACATACAAATGTTTTCTAAAATAAAAAGATTGGAAATATAAAATATATAAGTCAATAATATATAATACGAAAATAGGTAGGTAAGTACAAGTACGTACCCATCACTGCTCATCCAGAACACGTCCACCACTCTCAATAGCGAAATGAACTAGACACGTATGGATGGCCTAATAATACCTTTGTTGTTCGGAAATATACGTTCTGGCCGATACAGGGCGCAACATATATTTCATTGACATATTTATACGTCCTGCCCGTACCCGATATTGTTTACGTTTGACGTATTTATACGTCCCGCCCGGTTAACAGGTTAAGGGGTTACGAGTGAAGATGTTATGAAATAGAAGTATTTAATATAATTATTAATAAAAATTCACCTTGTTTTCGCCGCTTGTATATTGAAAATATGAACATGTTTCAGGATAAATGGTCCCTTCATCGGGATACATTGTAAGTATACTAATTAATAAAAAATAAAAAATCGATGTCTGGACGGTAAAAATATAAAAATGATATATAGGAAATGAATAAATAATTAAGTACTTGAAACAATTTTAAAAGATAACTGTTCGTAAAAAGACCTGGTTATTTATGACGTAGGGATCATCGGTTCTGAAACATGTTGATATTTTCAATATAAAAATGGTGTAAACAAAATGAATTTTTATTAATTTTATAATATGTCATCGCAAAATAATTTTACAATTTTTGTAGAAGTAATTAAGACAATAATAATCTGAAAACTTTAATATCTTGGACACGCTCATTAATGAACGTAACGCAGTTGACAATGAAGTCTTCATATTGCTAGAATAAAATTAGAGGAAGTTCAGAGCAGAGGAGAAAGGGTTAATGGGAGTCAGAGGACAATGATGGTCAGCGTTCTAACATTCAGACGACAGTACCTAAGTAAACGAATATCGACCTAAAAGTTACATACGTATTACGTGACAGCTCGCACTCCCCTGACTGCCCGCCCAGTACGCGTCCACCGTTTGCACAGGAAGGCTACCGCGCGTTTACGCGCGCATTCGATGTAATTTTACGAGTGCACGAAGTAAGTGTTGAGTACATTATTACAAGAAACCTGAGTATTTAAAGTAGTTTATTGAGTGGCTATAGTCCAAAATTATCGATTTAGAAAACATTTGTGGTTTTTGAACAGCAATTTTTTTATACTTTAGGTACATTCGAGTAATAAAAGTCACTGGAATGCGGGCAATTGTAGACCCCTCTATCTAAAGAAGCAAAAGGAAAAAAACGTAGTGCCGAAATCAAAAAGCAAGAAGCAAAAACCTCAGGAAACGGTAGCAAATAAGGCCAAAAGGCACATAATCCAGTAGAAAAACACTTCTTTCAAATCAGTCTTAATAAGATATCTCATCTTCGTCATCATCACATACATATGTATGTGATTCAATTCAATTTATTTAATGATAATATGTACATGACAAACAAAATGTTTAAGGCATACATATTAGGAAGTATATATCAAAAATAAAAATATTTAATAAATTAAAAATAACATAAAATCTGGTCAAAGGTGTAGGAGAATCCCGCTTCGGAAAACCCCCTCAGACACATGGAATATATCAATACCCAAAGCGATTTTGTTCAGCATAGCTGTGGCTCTTCCAACAGGCATAACCATCGGCAGGTTGGTCCTGTATATTGGAATGTGAAACAATCTATGCTGACGATGTCTAGTGTAATTATCAGGAACATACAAACCAATGCTCTGCATAATTTCAGGATTATCGATCATACCGCGCAACAATGGATAAAAATGTGTAAACAAATACACATTCCCTCTAGTCTCTAAACTATTGTAGCCAAGCATACCCTGGAGAAACTCGGTTGGGTAAAGCCAAGGATAATAAGTGATGATGACGAAGATGAAGATATGAATAATTGCCTAGTGTGTGGTGAATTTGGTCGTAACAATGAAGAATAGTACAGGTGCACTTCTTGCGAATCGTGGGCATACGCACATGTGTGGACAATGGAGGTCAAACATGATTTTTTATGTTATTCCAAGTGTAACGAAGCTGTGTAATACTGATAATGGTTTAATTACCATACGAGTTGATTTTCATAAAGTTTAATAAAAAATTTAACTTTATGAAAATCAACTCGTGTTTCATTTTATTTCTTGCTGAAGTGACTCCCATTACCCCTTTCTCCCCTATTGTGTAATAGGGCCGCAATTGAAATGAAATCTCCTGTCGAAATCAAATGCCAAATTGAGCAAGCTCGTGCAACCTTTATCAAAAATGTGTTCATGAATAGCCAGGTGCTAGTGCTCTCAATATTATCTTATGGAATGGAAGTATGGACGCTGACCGAAGAATTGATAAGGCATTCGAGATGTGCATCTACAGAAGAATACTCGAAATGGACAAAGTCACGAATGAAGATGTCATTTGACGAGCAGAGATGTGACTTATCTAAGATACGGTTGCCGGCAAACTCCTTGAAAAATTTTGGCGTAGTGGGGGAATGCGCAGAAGACAAAATTTGGGTCTCGTTGGTGGAATGGTACATGCGCAAACTTCCCCCCACTACGTCGAAAAATCTCAAGATGTTTGCCGGCTACTGTACAAGATTTGGAATTCAGATACAACATACCAAAATACGTATTTTCATCTTGTATCTGAAATACTTTTTTGAATATTCATCTTGGATCTTGTATTTAGATGCGTTCTTTTGGTATCTTAGTATTTTGTAAATACTAAGATTGCTAAGATATTTTTAGCGAAATTTAAAATAAATTAAATTTTAGGAAATATTATTAAGTTCTACGGGTTAACTATTTTTAGGAGTCACAGCTGTTTCGGCTTGTAAGGCAATTATCAAACAGTGGATGTACCACGTATAAACGACTTATTTATAAAATTTTAAGTTACCCCTTCCCCTTTAGATTAATTATATATTTGTGGTGAAGCCCTGTAGTAATGTTCGTTTTTTCTCGGGCACTTATCAATAAAGGTGCCTCGGTTTACGTTATGCTTAATTATCAAAATTCCCCGTTTTCTGCAAGTGTTATTTATAAATATTATTTTAATTTATGTCCTTGATTTTGGTTCTTTTGATATATTTTGATATAGATATTGAGAAGTGGAGAGAATATCATTTTTTGTTGATTATTTAAAAGTTGAATATTTGGATCCTTTTTATATTCATTTATTTCTAGTTGCTCAAGTAAATTCATCCTAAAACCTTTTGTTTCTATATGTAAAGGTTTTGGCTCGTTATCACCTAGCGAGACGTGGTTTTCATTTAATAAATGTACCGCAAATTTTGACTTCTGTGCATGCGTATTTATTATTATTATATTTCTGATTAGGGTATATAAGATTAATTTTATTTTTGTATTTTTAATTATTTTTGTACATTATTATTATTGGGATGGATAGCCGTTGAATGGACGAGACACAGAAAGAAGCGTCTAGGAAGGGTGATCGTGTCGAGTGCTCCTTGTCTCTCGTCTATCTCAGCCGAGAGCGTGTCCGACGTGACCTTGGCTCGTGATACAACGCCATGGGAACACATATTACGCTGTGGATATCACAGAGGCGAGACCTTGGATCGGATTCTTCTGCGGAGCGGCCCCAAATCTGACGTCACTCGGATACGGTCAGCAGTCGTAAGTCGGAGAGACGCTCGGAGTATACCATCTTACATGATAATGGAATAATCATTAACGGTACTGATACACGTGCTTATCAGTGGCACGTGAGCATGCGCAGTATCGACCTTCTTTCTTCTTCTTCTTCTCGTGCCCTGTCCGTTTAACCACAGTAAACCTAGAACTGTAGTTTATTTCCGGCCTGTCGGCGAGTTATTAGCTCTTATTATTATTTATTTAGTTATTATATAGTTATTATATTATATAGTTATTAACTCTTGCGTTGGCGCTAGGGTTGTCACTTTATTTTTATTCCCTTTCTTTTAACTCGTAGCGTCTGAGATTCCGACGCGTAAGATAGACACGAAACCCGAAAATTTCTGTAATTAGTATACCTAGTTTCTGCACTTAAATTGCAAGAACGCTGATTAACATCGACGTAGACTTTTAAAAACTCACAGTCGTTGTGACAATCAATAAACCTTTTTAATAAAGCACCGCAAACATAAAAAAAGGCATTTTTTTCAGGAAGCGCATTTTTTTTCTAAAGCGGCGGCTGCGAGCGCGAATGGCACCGAAGGCACGGCCCTTACTACCGCCGCCTTGTGCCCCCATATCCTGTGTCAATGCGTGCGTCACAGTGCGTGCGTACACGGCGCCGAGCACGCACGCACACATTCTAATGGGTAGCGGCCAGTTTATATGAACACGTATTACTGTTCTTAGTATACTGTGGTTTAACGGACGTTGGCTATCATATTGGCTATGCGGACTTTGTTTACTGCGGCCCGGAACAGCTCCACAGTCGGCTGGCCGGCACTGTCTCAAGTCATGAAGTCAGCCATGAAGAACTCCTTCTTCCAGGGCCCCGACTTCCGGCAATCTTTCCCCGCATTATGAGATGCAAGATCTCGTATTTCTCTGGATGTCCCATCACATGTCCTAGATATTGAAGTTTTCCGATTTTTTTTGTTTTAATAACTTGTTTTTCTTTATTCATCCGAGCCGTAACATCTTCATTCGTAACTCTGTCCATCCAGCTTATTTTGAGAATTCTTCTGTAGATCCACATCTGGAATGCCTCAAGTCACCTTATCAGTTCTTCGGTAAGCGTCCATGCTTCCATTTCATAGAACAATACTGAAAACACGTAGCATCTGACCATTCGAATTCGTAATTATAGGTTGAAATCATGACTGCAGAACATTCCTTAGCCTTTGTTATTGGTGACATTTGTGTGCGCACATTGCTAGTAATGAGCATGTTCATTAGTGGCACGCTCATAAATCAACCGCCGGTCATGTCATTCACGTGCTAATGTCATTCACCATGAACTCGCTTCATGACTCCAGGAGTCCATCCTGCCTTGCAACATGCCCTGCCTACTGTCATTTTAACATCGCTACATAATCCATGATATCCACTACTCTGGTTTTGCGCCTAATTTCTTATTCTGTCTCAGACTTATACCATGCAAGAATCTCTCCATGGATCTAGTCGTGCATATGAGTTTTTCTACATTTTTCATTGCGTCATCGTCTCCACTTCGTATGAAGTCATGTATGTCATCACTGGCAGTATGCACGGTTGAAGGCTTTTCTTTTTAAACTAATTAGGACCTCTTTGTTTCCAAAAAAGTGTATAAGTTTGTCAAAAGCAGCCCGGCTCAATTGTATTTGTTTTGGCAATTCCGATGTATTTATCTCTATTTATAAACTTTTTTTATTACTTGTGACTTGTGCAAATATTTGACCCTTAACCATACGTCTCACAGACCCCGTCGAATTGATAATCGTGAATATTTTTTCGCACTAACTTGTTAGTTCCTATACCTTTTCTCCGCGCCCCTAAGTGTCGCGCAAGTGCTCGTCTAGATTGTATGTGCGTGCGTTTGCTTCAGGTAAGTAAAAACACTATCGCAGCGAGTCTGAGAGACCTATGGTAGGTGGATACGTAATTTTTTTTATTCGTGTTTTTTTTATGGTTTTCGTTTAAAATGGCTCTTAGTGACACTAATATCGAGCGGTGTTTGGAACAAGATCTTGTTGGGCTAAATCATGTATTGGAAGAAAGTTATGCGTCTGATTCCGAATACGAAGAATCAAGAAAATTCTCTAAAGAAAATTCTCCATCCCAACATCATTTGTCTTCAATTTTACGTGGAAACGAAGAGTTTTCATCTGAAGATGATGATCTGAAATTCGATGGAGACCGTAGAAGAAGAATTATTTTGAAAGGAATCACTTTCGTTGGTCATCTGCCCCACCGTTTTTACGGTCGAGAACTTTGCAGCATAATATAGTACAGGGAAGAGATGATAAAAAACCAGCATATCAGCTTTTTTCTTAATTCTTTGTCTTGTTCACTGGATATTTGGCAGCATTTACAAATGACGAATGCAATGTGAAATCGCAACGTGTGAAATTGCAATAATGTGAAATTCAATGTATCCTCCACAGAAACGTGACCACTTCATCAGCAGTTCCATCTAGCAGCAGTTCTGAAGAAAGGTTGGTGATTCGTAAAAACTGTTCAACTTGCAAATACACAAAGAAACGCAATACACAATACATATGTTTCGAATGTAAAGCACCAATTTGCCTTGAATGCTCAAAAAAGCTGTGTTTTCACTGAAGTGAAAAACTATGAATTTAGAGCCTGCGATTTTATTTAAAAACCATTCTTTACTAAATTTTACCATTGTGAATTATTTTATTCGTGAGTCCCACAGACGTATGACAGGTGGTTGTGTAACCAAAATATATTGTAACGGACAGGATAAATAGTAGCCCTGAAAAGGGCCTCCTCAAAGAAGATGACATTGCCGAGTTCCATGGCTCGCTGCGGACACCGATCAAGGTGGACCTGTGACGTCATCTTATTCACGGGCGACCGGGCAGGACGCCGGTGCGTCATCACCACCCTGAGGACCGTAAGACGGGTCCTATGCCTTGATAAATTTGTGAACAAATTTATGTATGAAAATTTATGAAAATAAAATAGTTGTGACATGTTTTAAATTATTACATATTATTGTAAGAACCTAAATATTGACATATATGAATGTACTTTGTCACATGTTTGTTTTCAATAAACGAGAAAATCGCTGTTGCGATAGACCGGGGTGGTGAGTGTAGCCAACTGTAT
Organism: Agrypnia vestita; assembly: GCA_016648135.1. Taxonomy (NCBI): domain Eukaryota; kingdom Metazoa; phylum Arthropoda; class Insecta; order Trichoptera; family Phryganeidae; genus Agrypnia; species Agrypnia vestita. The sequence goes on along the minus strand of JADDOH010019729.1, from coordinate 6,946 downwards.
GGCATAAAGACAGATATAAGAAATATTATTGAATATTTCCGAGTGACGGCCAACTGTATGGCGGAAAGACAGATACAGGAAATATTATTTCCTACGGCTAACTGTATGGCCTGACAGACAGAATTACGAAATATTGTTTAATATTTCTACATATGTATCCGAGGACAGAGAGTTGGTATGCGAAGGAAAAACGGGCTGCAGACCGATTGTTTCCGATAAGTCGCGAAGCCATATCTTGTCAGATCTCGGAGAAATCTACATATAACTAACAGTGTTTTATAGGCCTAGCGACGGGGCTCATCACTAATAAGGTCCCGGGCGCGACAGCCACCGAAAAACGGTATTTGTACCAACAAATACGAGAATTTTCGACCCAAAATTGATTTTCTTATATTTACGAAAAACGAGGGTTTTTTCAATAAAATTGGTATCAAACCATAATATTTTTGCTAAACAAAGCCATTTAGACTAAAATCTAAAAGAAAATCATGTAAATAAAAAAGTAAAATTTTTCACATTTTTTACGTAACCACTATCAGCAGTGGTCCAATGTCAATAAGGGTCATTTTTCAGTCAAAACTTTGAAACTGTCTTACGGACGCTACAACAGCCGGATCAACTTAAAATATTTTTTGTTGAATTCCTTGCATAAGAATCTATCCATTTTACATATTTTTACATACCTACCTTGTCAGGGGCGCACCTGAAAAATAAATGAAAATTAATTTTTTGCGACCCACTTTGAAATATTTATAAGTGACCATTTGAAATTTTATTGTACATAACTAAAACTGATACCAAAAGTTACATCCATGTGGGCTCTTTATAAACTGCATTAACAAACATGTATAAACCATAGTTAACAAATTTTATAAATCTAATTGCGAAATTTTCCTGAGCAAATACCGCTGCGATCGGTATATATTTTTTGATAAAAAATTAACTTCGGTCTTGCGGGTCCAGGCAATCACGACGTGATGAAAACCCCGGGGGGGTGGCGTAAAAATTCTAAATAATTTTTGAATTCTGTAAATAAAACTTTCCGAGCTATTTTTTAGACAATTTCGCGTGCGCGAACGCGGAATAAAAACTCTCTGTGATTGGCTCCCGGAAATAAGCCGGGAGGTATTAAATTTGTGTATAAATTAAACTTCCGTCGGCGTACAGATTCATTCCGTTCTGTGCTTTATACGCCGTCTGGACCACTTCTTCTGACTTTTACTCAACACCTCTGACCTCTGCTCTACCTACTGTTTTTGGATTTTGAAACTTCAACTGGACTACCTGCAACCGGATAATTCACTTTTGTGAATATTTAGAACAACCACTGTCAGCGGGTTTACGATTACCGCTGTACAGTCTTGGTCTGTTCTACGAGTCAAGTACGGGAGACCTGCGCATCATATCTTCGCGTATTCTGTACGGAACATATATGGTAGGAGGTTAAGGGTTAAAATTAAACACGGATTAGTACCCAAATACTTTGATGACAGGATGAAGCTGAATAAGGATTTTCATTCTTACAATACAAGAGGAAGCGACAACATAAGACTACCGAAGAAAAATAAAAATACTTCACAAAATTGTATGATGTTCAAAGGTCTAAAAATATTCGAAAGCCTGCCAAAGGAAGTTCAAAACACGGTGAATATAGGAGGAGGTTTAAACTGGAGTGCAAAAATTTTATTGTAAAAACTTTTAAATGAGTAAATAATTAAGATAAATAAATTAATTAATAAATTTTATTAAAAAAAAACAAAACCGGCTAAGATACCCAACAACCAACTACACACTATAGTGACCAGCGGCGTGCAGTGAGAACAATAAGCATGACTTTTTTCTAAGCATATATTTTAAAAAGAACCGAAATAAGATATAATATCTCGTAGTATCCCCATCACAATAATCAAAATATTATTTAGATTTTAATATTTCATAATATTCTGCCAGATAAATATTTGATGTCTATTTTTTTCCAAATATATGTTTAAATAAAAGTCATGCTTCTTGTTGTCAATGCACGCTTGTAATAGTGACGTATATCACAAAATGTGTAATCACGACTTTTCACGCGTCGTCTGAACCTCCCATTAGTCTGCACGCCGTAATTAAAATTTGACACTGATCGGTCTCACCTTCGGCTCAATTCTCTCTCATTGCACGGGGTCACGGGTCACGCCGCCGCGCCTCGCGGAAGCAGTTAGCCCCTCGGTGGACATATTTCTGTAAAATATCTCAACTGTGTGCATATGACTAAAAGTTACCTGAAGGAAGTAAGGTGAAAGAAAAATCTTACGCCGAATATACGGACCTATTAATGACGGTCAAACATGGCGAAAAAGATGCAACACCGAGCTCTGTGACCTTTACCAGGACGTCGGCGTAGTCTAGTTCATTAAGATTAACAGATTGCGCTGGCTGGGACATCTACACCGCATGGGTGATCTGGAGCCCCCAAAAAGGGTGTTGTTTAATGACCCAATGGGTAGAAGAAGTGTCGGAAGACCAGAACTGCGGTGGTTAGATGGCGTCGTTGCGGACTGCCGGGCCCTGGGGCAGCAAAACTGGAAAGTGGCAGCCAGCGACAGAGCAGCATGGAGGACTTTCTTGGAGGTAGCTAGGAACCACCAAGGGTTGTAATGCTGAGGACGGATGGATAGATTGAAGTGTGCAGTTCGATCAAAAACCTGTGAAGTGTTCATTTCAGTATAATGAAGTACGTAGTAGCGGATCCATCACTAATACACGCACACACTCCGCTCAACCGTGATCCCAGCCACCTCACTCCACTTCCTCCTCTCACTCCCATTTCCTATTTTTGTATTTATTTTCTTTTCTTTCATATTTTGCTCTTGGCCTTTCAGAATTGTTTGGTATTTTTTTATTATTTTATATTTTTGCTAATATTAAAAAAAAATCCTTTATAAGTGTAATTTTACGTGCTTTGGTTTATTTTTTTACTTGTACTAAGTACTTTGGTTACAATGTTTTATTAATTACTTTCTCTATCTGTCTGAATGTTTAGATTTAACTATTTCATTTCTATGTCGCGGATCTCTATAATTAGTCTACCAACTATTCATTCCATGGAACTCTAAAAAATAATTCTATTGTCTAATGAACATGTTCTAATGAACAACCGAGTGAGTAAAAAAATTACAGGTTTTCAAGATAGCCAAAATTAAATTTGTAAATTTCGTTTGTTTATGACTTATCTCTTACAGCCTTTCTTTATTTTTCACCAATAGTTTTGTTTATTGCACAATAACTTTGAACCAAGTCGACCAATGTCTTTGTTTTCAATTTCAATTTCAATTTATGTTTTGTTATAAAACATAACATTTACATTACAAACATATGTTCAATTCGTAAATATTATTAAAAAGTGATATAATATACAAACAACAAAATATCAAACGTATATAAATTCATTCATATCAAAAGTGTAGGAGAATCCCGCTTCGGAAAATCCCCTCAGACACAAGGAATATATCAATACCCAAAGCGATTTTGTTCAGCATAGCTGTGGCTCTTCCAACAGGCATAACCATCGGCAGGTTGGTCCTGTATATTGGAATGTGAAACAATCTATGCTGACGATGTCTAATGTAATTATCAGGAACATACAAACCAAAACTCTGCATAATTTCAGGATTATCGATCATACCGCGCAACAATGAATAAAAATGTGTAATCAAATACACATTCCTTCTAGTCTCTAAACTATTGTAGCCAAGCATACCCTGGAGAAACGCGGTTGGGTAAAGCCAAGGATAATGCTCATACTCTTTCATGTTATGTTAGATGGTCTAGCGACTCTTGGGCCGTTCTGCGTGAGCAAGGCGACTATTTTCCTCTCCCTTCGTGCGATGATGGTTCAGTTTCGCGTGCCTCTGTGCGAAGTAGTAGAAATCATGGCGGGCGATCTTCGGTCTTGCCATGGTCTTGCACACACGTTTTTAAGGCTCCTGACATTGCCCTCCTTCAAAATCGGTTCTGTTCCATCGTGCAAAACACGTTCAACTGCTTTCCCCCTCTCCCTTCCTCTCCGCGACAGCTTCGAGTTTCGCTTTCACGGCTCGTCACTCTTCAATAGAGATGGCAAGTTTCGTTCAGTTGACTGAACTATTGTTTTTTTAACGATTTTCTTCGATACATCATTACAATTATTATAACAAATGTAATTAAAAACACTATTTTTGTTATACTCCCTTTCTCATTTATTAGTTGAAACAGGTTTCGCGCTTACTCCAAGCTTCGGGCTCGAGTCGGGCGACGCTACGAAAGGGAGTAATAAAAACAGTTAAAATTACGAAAAATCCAAAGTTATACTATAATAATTTTAAAAAGTTGAACGAAAATTTGTTCGATCATTTTTATCGTTGCCACGAGTGTGCCTGCAAAGTTTCAGCTCGATTCGAGCACGAGAAAAGGGTTAAAAATCGATCCAAAGTTTTTTCGGCAGACAAGCGACAAGCGGACAAGCCGAGAAACAGACGCTACGAGTTAAAAGAAAGGGAGTAAAAACGAGCGAGCCTTACAGTAGTCGCATGTGATGTGTAACATTTGATATCTCACAGTTAAAAATATCAATTGAGCTGCAACAGAAATTAATATCAATTTTAAAAAAGCTAATGCCTATATATTTATTAATTAGTAAATACAAATAATGAAAATGTATGTGCATTTATTTATTATTGAACCGGACTAGTTAAGTACCATATATCTACATACGCATTTTTATTTAGAAATGGTTTTGGTCAATTATATGTATTTATTTATTTTCATGGATGGCGGTAGTGTGCCGCCGTACATATTTTATGAAAGCTTTGAACAAATATTTTAAAATATTCACAAAAATTAAATAAAATTAGAGAATGTAAATCATTAAGGGTAGTTATTGTTTAAATTAATGTAAAAAAAATATGTATTTATTGGATAGTTTCGAAGATATACATTCAAATTACAACATCCACACGCTTGACACCAGACGCGCAACATATATACAAAATCAGAAGCGTTGGATGTTGGAAGTATGCGTCTTCGCTGTGATGGCACTTGCTGGACATTGATTTGTATATAAACAATTTATTTTTCCATCGCGCGCGCTCATTGGTCTAATAAAATTGCGCGCGCTTCCCCGACGTCTTATTTTCTGTTTCGCATTTCCGTCCTTTTTCACAAAATCACTGCCACATATTGCCGGAAAGCGAGAAGAAAGATGTTACAATAAAAAAATGGCAGTAAAAGCATACTAGTAAAGAAGCATTAAACACTAAACATATCTATAATACAGACTTTTATAACTATAATACAGACGAAATATACACAACTGTTTCGTGATCGCTGACCGCCGATCGAAATAATAAAGTGTAATTGGTCGAAATTGACGTTCGATGTATTCTGCTCCAAATGATGGCCAGGATTTTAACTTACGAAATCCGAACCATTTGGCAATTAGAATTCGGAATCCCGCTGTTTTTTATCTCTGTTGAAAAGTTGACGTTTTTTCGTGCGGTTCCTAAAAATACGACGTATCCGATGTTTTGAAAGTTTAAGCCTTTCGGAAATGGACGTGTAGCTCTGTTTCCGAAGTCACTCGATTTACAACACGCGGAGCTCTGCGACCCAAGAGCCAGGACGGACTACGTAAGTATAATTTCAGCTGCGTACGTAGCTGGTTGTTTTAGTGTGTATATTTCGAGGGTCAAGATCGTTCGCTTTATCGGCGGAGATTGAGGAAGGAAATCTTTATTTCCGCTGGCTCCGTAGGCGGTTCCGTTTAACATCGTACAATAACTTTAAATTATATTTTTTCGAAGTTTTTTCGAAGAATTTTAAATTCTTAGTTTGATAAAAAAAATATAACTTTGTTTACTTTCACTATTTATTTATAACAATTGGAAGTTTTAAATGCTAACATATCATCTTGGTAATGTTACTAGAGCTTGCCCAACGTAAATTGGCGTGCGGCGACTTTGGAACTAAAACCCGCCCCACCCGACGGTAACCCTCGCCCTGTCATTCAGTTCAATCTCGTATTTTCCCGCGAACTGTGACATCTTGATTTCCAATATACACTGAATTATTATGCCCAAAACATCCTAAACAGTCCGGAATGGTGCAAGAACAATTGCCAATGAAGTATTAAAGTTTTGCGAAGCTGAAAAAGCGAATAATCGACCAATATTACCGTTTGACAGGTTGACAGACAGAGCGGCCGCCTTTACTGTTTTTTTTTCTTTAGTGTTGCCCGACCAAATTTCTATTAAAGGCTCCGACACCGGTCACCGGATACTCTGTATATTATGTATTGTGTAATAGATTTAAACCCGGGCAACATCTGTTTCGCGACAGGGACGCCCTCCCTCGCACGCCTATTTATACTGGTGGCACTCTAATACTTAACTTAATACTAAAGGACGGCGTGAGGAGTGGGGTGGTGATTAGAGTTGGGTGGGTGTGCGGGCGTGGTCATTAAGCGCAGAAGACGGAACGTAAGGGGTTTGAATATTTATTATAGTTTCGTTACTATTGATTGTTTTCTTAAATACCTAATTTCTTACGTTTTTTACAAATGTTTATTAAATCTACGCTTTTACCGTCGAAACGATAGTAAGCATCTTGAACAATCGTGATTTACGGTCTATCTCCTCTCCAACACAGATCCTTTCAGTCGTTCAATCAAGCGAACTGTTCACTTTCAATCGTTCATATTTGAATTGCCGATTTTTAATAGTTCTTTTGTCCACCAATTTTTTTTCTGACGAGGGGTAGGTTAGGTTAGGTTAGGTTAGGTTAGGTCGTTCGTATTTGAATTGTTGATTTTTAATAGTTCTTTTGTCCACCAATTTTTTTTCTGACGAGGGGTAGGTTAGGTTAGGTTAGGTTAGGTTAGGTCGTTCATATTTGAATTGTTGATTTTTAATAGTTCTTTTGTCCACCA
>JADDOH010019728.1:0-27347 GCA_016648135.1 Agrypnia vestita | reverse complement strand
AAAAATTATGAAAGATTATGAAAAATTTGGGGTTTTTGCGTATTTAGTCTTTCGTTAATAAAACATTAATTATTAGTTATAAGAATTAGTTATATTATTAATTCACACATAAGTTTATGTATAACGAAAAATTCGTTCAAAAATATATGTCGCTACTGCTGGAAGCAACAAGACTAAAAAAAAACTGGCAAGATCAGGAAACCATATATTGTAAAATGGCTCCGTTGGAAGCCTCGACAAGCGATAGTATGCATGGAATGAATTTCTGTAATAGGCAATATTGCGTTCATGTTTACCACCACATGATGGTTAGTAAATAAGCCAGTAACTTTTGCTCTATTAGATAACCTTTAACGTAAAACGTAACATTATATTTAACTTTATCGTTGTAAATAATTCATGGTTAAAATGAATTATGTAAAAAGGATAATATACGGATGTCTCATAATTAGTAGCAAAACCTTACAGGTGGATTTCTGCCTGGATAATGAGTCGAAAATGTTTTGTCAATCATGACCTTAATATCAATAGTTATTGATATGCATAATCAAAGTTTTAATTTTTTTTCCCAATAGTTCTAATTTTTTGCAAAAATTTGAAATATCATAACAGTAATTTATATTGATATTAAATAAACATTTTTTAATATAGGCCGAGTAAAATTATAAAAACCTCGTAAAAATTGAAAACATATTTTTTTATAAGGTTTTTATCATTTTATTTGAGTTGTATTTAAGTGAATTAATTTTTCATTATTGAGTAACTAACTCTAATGATACCTCAACTTTTTTCAAAAAAACAAGTCAGAAATATGAAAAAAAGATGCAAACTTTGATTTTGCATAATATCTCCATAACTATATGGTTGCTTAAACATTTTCGACTCATTATCAAAGCAGGAATTCGCCTGCTTTGATAATGAGTCTTTACTACTAGCTATGAGAGTAACCTTACTCTTACCCAGGCATTAAGGATCTACATACACCAATATAAGAAAACTAAATATTTATATAATATTTAAAATGCAGCGGTGCAGAGGCGGGGATGGATTGAATTATTGAAGGGTCCTCAATGTTCCAAAAGCCAAAATTTTCTAATAAAAGTTAGTAATAAATATACATTTACTCTTCTTTTTACTCCCTTTCTTTTAACTCGTAGCGTCTGCGGTCTGTTGTCTGCCGGGAAAACTTTGGATCAATTTTTAACACTTTTTCCGTGACCTAATCGAGCTGATACTTTGCAGGCAGACTCGTGGTGATGATAAAAATTACCTAACAAATTTTCGTTTACAAAAATTTAATAATTATCATAGTATAATTTTGGTTTTTTCGAAATTTTAATGCTTTTTTCAAATTGGAATCAGTACAAATGACTAATGACCCCGACGCGTGCAGTAGGCACGAAACCTGATTCAGCGTGAAAAGAAGTATAATAAAAACTTGGTTTTTATATATTAGTTTTTTCCATATCTGGATTACTTAAATATATTTATTTAGAAAATAAAATATTTTTTCTGTATATTGCAGTAAATTTTTTAACTAAAAACCTTGCGTCTAAACACTTTCTCAGCGTGTGTTGATTATAGGAGTACCTATAAAAAAATCGTAGTTTGTGACCTACCTAACGCAAAACTGTCAAAAAAAGGATTATTGCTTTTTTCTATGGTAAGAAAAACATGTCGTGTAACATAAAATAAAAAGATTTTTTAATATTTATATTAATCAGATTAATAATTTAGAATCCCGGCCTAATTAAATATGGTATGTATTAAAAAGTTTAATTTAGAGTTAATTAAAATAAAATATTATTTAATTTTGTATAAACAATAAGTATTTTGTCTTTCTGTTATACAAAAAGCATTTAAGGTTATGACATTTACGCAGACATATATTTTGAAAAAACATCGAAATAAAATATTCATCATAATATTCTGTATGATATATTAAAAACTGAATTAAATGATAAAAATTGTAATAAAAATATGACGAGATTTTTATTAAACTTTTTTCTCACTACAAGTCTTAAATATAAAGAATATAAAAATTCATTCCCGGATTTCCTTTCATCCATTTCTCAATAATTATTTCAATATTTTTTAATTAACAATAATACAACAAATGCCTTTGATGCCGGTCTCATTTAAATAAAGCGAATACGATTTTAGGAACTAGGAAGTATCTTGTCTCCCAAGATGTTTTTTTTTCATTTAAGAGTGTCTTTGTTTGAAGACGAATCCCAGTTATTTCATTTTAATTGCCTTTTGATTGTCAATTAGATAACATTTGTAATGCTTGATAGCGTGTCACAAAACCAGTGTACTAAACTGTAAAAGTATCTTTGTAATCAATTCTTTTGTCAAAAAGGTTCAAAGGCTATGAGAATAAGATATATAAAGTGAGGAATTTTATTTACTGTCATGCTTTAACTCAAAAAAAATTCTTCAATTCATGAATTTTTTTTTTTTTAAAACTACACCAACGTTTGCAAAATTTTAGTTATGTTAGTACTTATTGAGAGATATATTGTAGATGTCTCATAGAGACGAAATTATATTTTTTATGGAAATGTAGGCATGGAAGTCTTTGGGTTTTTATACAGCTTACGATTTGTCGTTCGGCTGGCTTAAGTGATCATTTTACACAATGTAACGTTCACATTTCCACCCATGATAGAACACCACATCTATCAAATTTTCGGAAATTGTATACATATTTAAATTTTACAATTCGTTTCATATGTATGTTGTAATTATCATTAGCGCGACCGGCATCCAAAGCTTTTTCACTCCCCTTAATTAAGCACTATCTTAATATTAAGCACTAACTTAATAAAGCAAAACTTAATAAGCAAGTCACTAATGGGATATATATTTTTGATTGGAATTACTTAAATTTTTAATGGAAACTTACAGAGATTTTTAGTCTACCTACTACTAACATATTAATACTATACAGATACATAAATAAATATACACCGCGACACACCAGAAACGTGAACAGTAAAATATTTTTAAAAAAACTTTTTTTTTATTTATTTAATTTATGATACAAATACAGTTCTTATATATATAACATATCAGATTAAACATTTTTTTTAAATACTTGGTAGTCATGTAGACCTCATCAGTGAAGAGAAGCTCTTGAGTCTGATGAGGGAGCCATAGTTCATATTCCTTGTTATAATATATAGGTACATTGTGTATACAAGTTATTTATTAATACAGTAAAAAGGTAAATTGATAATGAAAGTATAGGAGTTATTATTGTTTTTTTTTTTAAATAGAGATGCGAACACGGAATACGTGTCACATCAATATTCTTACTATTTTCAAACTAAGCTAAACGCTTGTGCTATGAAAAAAGGACTAACTTGCTAGTCTGGATAACCTTTGGATCACGAGGCGAATGTCCTAACCACAAGACCAACAAGCTACTCTATTATTATTATTATTATTTTGAAAAAAGCTATAGGTTTAAATGATTTATGAATTTAAGTTTGATTTTAGGAAAATTTTAATTTTTTTGATTTGCTCTGGGAGGTTACTGATGCATCGTATCTCGATAGGTAAGTTATTATAGTAATTAATGGCTTTATAAGTATAGTGATGCTGCATTTGGGTTGTTTTACATTTAGGCATTACAAATTGGCTTCCATTTCTCATAAGTTTGAAATATTCCTGGTTTTCTGTAAGGTCTTTTTCTTTACATATTTTTAATATGGAAACTTGCTTGAAAACATCATCTACGTCTGGTACTGGAAACAAACATAGTTTACATTTTCACACAATTCAACGAATTCTATGTTTTTTGTTAGACTCCGTTCGTGTAAAATAATTACTCGTAACTAACCAATTTGTTAAAGGTCGGGGCGGTTTCGTTAATTGGGGGACACCGTCTGTTGGTTGATAAATAAATCAGGAATTCAAAAGCCATTTCGTGTACACGAGGTATCCCAGACTGGAGGGTTGGTTAATTATCACCCTTCACGATGATAAATGACGATCAGTGCGTGCCACGTGACAAACTTATTTTATCACACGACCATGATGGATGCTTCCCTTGGAGCGCCGCGCCGGTGTGTTTAGAAATTGTTTATTGATTAATTTACCGTCACCTACTTTCTGCGTCCTGATTGATTTGCAATAATTTAGAAATCATTTCACTCTTGTTATATTACCTATATTTAAAATCGTTCTAAAGCACTAACGGACGTGGTGCTATGGCATCGTGATATTTAAACAGCTAATTCACTCATATTTCTATATTAATGCAAATTATTTAAGGAATTGCTCCACCATGATATTTTTTTACTTTTTCTTATAGCATTTAGGTTACATAAGTTCTGAAAATATTCGAATGATGGTAGGTGAATTTTAAACAAATTATTCTTTTTCTTCTCGAAACTCTTTTTTTCAAAAATAATTTTCATGGGAGGTGGCTTTGGAAGACACTAGAAATTAATTTTGTTTAATTTATCACCAAACTAAGTTCTCAACACGAGTTAAATTTTAGTACCGTCCTTAATTTTGTAATCGCTAAATGTCTTCCAAATATTTCACACACATTAATTATTAAACATTTTTGCACTAATTAAAGCTATTATTATTCCTTAGATCACTTCTGATAAACTCTGTTCAATGTTCGCTCGTCGAAACAATTCACCACGGTTTCCTCTTTTCTTATTCACTTACTAATTTTGCGTGTTGTAACATCTCAAAGTACCGATCACACTGGTCTGCTCGATATTATCACAGATGTCGCCTGGTTAACCTCAAAAACAGAATTCCTCGAGCCCGCGTCGATGCTTCTTATATAGCCGAATTCACCTGGACGTTTCATTCTAGAGCTAACTAGAAACTTGTCGAATATTCTAGATTATTCTTCGTATAAATTTCTTGAGCGATCTAATATCGTAGAAGGCTCCAGAGAGATAACGCGGTAACAGTTGAGTGACCCCGTTATCTCTCTGGTGCAAAACAGTCCGCCATCATAGTTGACTGAACGCCATCGCGTGCTGCCGATGTTTATTTTCAGCACTTTTAGTAAATATTCAGCCTCGTTACAGTATTTTAAAAACTCTTAAGCCAATTTCGTTTAATTTTTAATACATTTTATTAAAAACACTATATACAAAGTGGCACAGGTTTTTTTTTTATAAAATTTCCGTTTACATATAAATTTTTGATATTTTAGGAAAAAAATTAAAATATTATCTAACTGAGCTCATTTTTCCAAAAAAAAATTTTTTGCTCTATGCTACATTACAGGCATAGTCGTTTAAGAAAATAATAAACTTTTTCATTTCACTCAAACCTAGGAGACATGAATACCTCCACCATTTGCGTGCCGACCGGAAAAAGGATCTTTTCGAGGCAGCTAGCACATAGCTCCGCCATTTTGAAATTTTAAAAATAATTTTATAATGAAAAATATGTTACAATGTTTTCCGTAAATACTAATAATAAAACAATTATGTGCAATAATTACGGCAAAAAAAATTGAATTTGAATTTGTTGAGTAGTTTAAATGGGTAGCTTCTTAGTGTAGTGGTTGACTCTCGCCTACTAATCCAAAGTACGACGAATCTAGCCCCATTCCAGGACACCAGCAAGTTTGTTCTATTTTGACAACACAAACGTTTACCTAATTTTTAAAAATCTAAGAATATAGATACGATATTCATTATATGTTCGCATCTCTATTTTTTTAAATATATTTTTTGATTCCTCAGGTGGTGTTATGCCGTAAGATCACAATGTCAGTTCTAACATGAGATATGAATATGGGAAAGTAGTTATGGAAGTCTTTCTTGGGTAAGAAAGTATAAAAAATATCTATGAGCTTAATACAATAATGATCCTGTTTGGGAAAAACGGTCTTCGAGAGAAGGAGGCTATGTCACAGAAAACAAGCAGAAGGAATTGCACACTGTCAAAATCCCTTGTAATATCACTTGGGAAGGACACTATTGAAAGCTTTAGAATAGTCTACAATTATCTTCAACCTTTGCCCAGTAGCGATGGGAATCTCCTAACCACTAAAATAGTCTAGGAAGTTCGATAAAACCAGCGTATGCATATATAAATAGCGGAACCACGCCGCGGCCAAGGGGAGTCACCTTCTGACAGCCCGTTCGATGCAAAGTCGGCCACAAGGCGATGGACCAGGGTATATGAAAGTGAGTTGAAGCGATAAATAAGGCGAAATAATCGAGCGAAGTACCTTATTGGCGAAATAAACCAGAGCGACTTCTATGTGCGAGAATTGAATATTCTACGAGCAATAAGTACGTGTTACTCAGCAATAATAAATCATTTATAGACAGTGATATATTGCGAGATATTTTATTTTAAATTTCCGGTCTTTGCAATCACTGATCCCTAGCCGTGACACGTGAAAATACATTTATCGTTAGGCATCTGTTTATAAAGCATGGACCATTCAAAATATTTCAAAGACGAGTGCGATATTTTCTTAAAAGTCCAAATTGTTTACCTCAACATGGGAAAGGTTAAGACAAGAATTATACATATAGATACTATCTCTTTAATAAAAAAAATCATATTAGGAAACCTTAAAATATGACCTAAAAATCATTTCAACGAAAACAGCTAAACATTTAATATTAACGTGAGAAATATATTTTGGAATGAAAAATAAAATGTTTACTAAAATTTTAACATAAATCTAGGGAAAAAAGGTGAATGTTCATGAAGTTTCATCTTTTCCCCCTAGAGATAGGGAGTTAGCGAAACTTTTGTGCCCTAATTCGATATCTGTAAGGAATAAACAAAATTGTAGTGGTGCTTTAGTTTTGAAACAAAAAACATTTAAAAAATGATTTATTGGTTTTAAGCTTGTGTGATATTATTTTTAAATAAAAATTTATCCTGCGGTTAATTTTTTTTTAATATATTGTTGCCCTTGCATAGAAATATTTTATAATCAGAAACTCTTGGGCGTTCATCAACTGAGCTTAATTTGTTTACATTTTCTCACACAATTTTAACTGCACACATTTAAAAATTATTAAAATTCAGTAAATCATGTATAAAATGAAAATTAAAAATCCGGTGTATAAAATGTACGGAAAAAACTAAACACGTTCTATAGAAGACGAGAATGAGTTATAGTGAAAGAATTCTCCCCTTATATGTATTTCTATGATACATTTATACTACAGTTAAAATATTTATTACTAGCTTACCCACACGGCTTCGCATGCGTATATTTTTGGTAACTTTTAGTTATATTTTATCAATTTTTGTATTAACCTTAATATAAATATAGGTCGTCGTGGACTTTTTTACAGGACTTTTTGAGTTCTACAATATCTGTAAGGTGTCAAATTTAAGTTAATATTTTATATTTTAAAAAATTAAATAGCGCTGAAAAATGTCATCCCCGCGCGCCCGTTCTAGCCATCTTCAGATCCGTAGTTTGCAAGGAAACATCTGTTTCGACCTTTTCGGCCGTTATTGTCCCTTACCCCGCAGAATAGCTACCCCTCGTTGCACCTACAAGCTGTTTCTTCACACATTCCAGAAACTTCCATATGCTTCGTTTTAAAAGCACACATGTGTAGCGTCCCACGCGCTCATCCCCCAGTTCAAGGGAAGAAACGGACCTCAGAGCATACGCAAAAACATAATTTTTGCGCGTCCCCGCTCGGACGCGGGAGCGCTGATTCAACCTACAAATAACTAAGTTTGTTTTAAATTTGAATGGTGATGTAAAGTCTCGTCGTCATCGTCGCGATCATCAAGTGCCATCTGCCGCCCTCTGTCTCGCCTCCAATCACGCGGGCAATTTGCCGCCTTGCCGCCCCCTCTACAGCCACTGCTGCAACCTCCCGCCCTGTCGACCCGCCTTCGCTTACGCGCGAAATCTGCCGTTTTGCCGCCTTCTGTCTCGCCTCTAATCGCGCGGGCTTGCCGCCCTGCCGTCCCCCTCTACAGCCACGGTGCAACCTGCCGCCCTACCGACTCGCCTTCGCTTACGCGGGCAATCTGCCGCTTTGCCGCCCTCCCCCCCGCAGCCACGGATGTTACTCACCGCCGTCCCGACTCCAGGCGCGGTCCATGACGTGAGGCGGGCCGCCCAAGCGGTACGCCTCGTCCCCCGACGGGCCGACGCAGGTGATAGTCCTAGTGAAACTCTCAAGTAAGACAAAGTGATCCATTTGTTTTTATCCATGTATTGAAGTGTGACCTTTACGAAATAGTCCCGAACATAGAAGAAATTATCAAACAATATTAATTTTTATATTTGTAAATTATCTTTTTAATTTTGTAAATTGTAAAATCGCCAAAGTTTTCATAAATTTAATGTCCATACAAATTTGTGTTTCATTTGTGATCAACTGGTCGATGAACTATAATAATACTGAACCCACCCTACACCTGAGGTATAGAGAGTCCGCCTACCCACCTAGCCGAGGCATAAAAAACTGTAGGTGAGTACATCTCCAGGTATCACATGATATCAAAATTGTTATAAAGGAGCCATTTATTACACACATCTATTACATATCACAGTAGAAGATATTTTAATATCTCTTACCGTTAAGACAGCTTTTGTAAAAAACGCATCGTTCTACCATTTTTCGTTGATTTTACTTGTAAAATAGGTCATATATAAATCATGTATAACATAATAGGAATAATATATAACCTATATTCAGCTTGAACACTCTTCATTTTGAAATCGGATGAGTAGTTTCGGAGATCCTCTCCTGCATTCAAACTTACAAACATTACCTCTTTATATATTAGTAAAAATTGCATAATTAAATCTCCTAATAAAAAATAACTGTTTTTTGCTCCCTTTCTTTTAACTCGTGGCGTCTGATTGCTTGCTTGTCTGACGAAAAAACTTTGAATCGATTTTCAACCCTTTTTCCGTGATCCAATTGAGCTGAAACTTTGCAAGCAGACTCGTGGCGACGATCAAGAAGATCTATCAAATTTTCGTTAAAGAAATGAATAATTATAGTATAATTTTTGATTTTCCAAATTTTTAATGGTATTTTCATACAATTCAGTAAGTTATATGAAAATACTCCGACGCATCTGGTAGACATGAAACTCGAAAATGAGAAAGGGATATTGTAAAAACTTGTTTTTTATGGGTTTTTTGAATGAATGAAGATGTTTACAATACATCTTATTTTTGCGAGATTTTGTATTTTTTCAAAGTACAAATGTACATAGTTTGCAAGCGCACCATGCCATATGTAATCGAAAGTCGGTCAGTTTTAAGAATCGTAAATTTGTAGTCCTAAAATAAAGACAGAATATGGAGAGGTGTGCATGGAAGAGAATACAGTGAGATGAAACCAAAGCAGTAGAATCTGTACAACGAAGACCGCGTAGACGAGATGACGCACACCATGTCCCACGAGAAACAGATGAATATAGACAAATCACCCAAAAAATGCTGAATACTTTTCCAAAAAAATAAAGATTGGCAATAGCGTAGTTGTATCAAATAATTTAGAAAATGTTCATAAATAGCATATTGTCATAAGATAGTAGAAGAAGAAAGATTTGTACGTAATCGAGGATCTTACAGCACGCTACATTTTTTATAATTAATTGTAAATCACTAAAAATGTCTTTAGAGAAGTTATTGAAAAGTCTCGAACATCTAGAACATCGGGACTTATTAATAAGCGATAGCATCGCGCTAAACATCAGTTGTTTTAATCAGCAAGATGAGCCTATAGAAAGCAATACCAGAGACAAAAAGATCGAGGTAATTCAGTACGACCAAGTGATAATAATTAAGACGTCTGGAAATAATTTAGGACAAGTATATATTGTTCCAAAGACAAGTGATTAGAGAGAGATATTGTGAATTAAAGAATAGATCTCCAGTTCAATTCGTGTCCAGTAATTTAGGTTAATTAATAAAACTTTAATTAAAATTAAAAAAATATTATACCACAAATAAGTTACGGACGTTACACACGTATCGACAGACGGATGGACTAACAGACAACGGAATTGTTATAATTGGGATAAAGATTCCTACACGTAATACGTCTCACATCGATATTCGTACTTTTTTTTTTTAAAGTTTTTTCAAAAAGTTTCTTTACTAAGTAACTAAAAAATATCTTTCAATTCTGATAGAGTTTAATAATTTTACCAAATTTTACTTGTATCACGGCAAATAATTTTTTAATATTCCATATTCCAAGTTGCTGTAGTGATAGTTCAACGTTTTACAGAAAATAAGTAAAAAATATGGGAAAAATAATGCAAACTTTAATCTAACTGTCGACATTTCATCCAAAGTGTAAGGAATATTTTCTAAACAAAATTGCATAAAGAAGCCCCCCCCCCTCGAAGTATTTTTTAATAGCTATGATACACCCTGTATGTTATTTATATACCATATTAAACTTTTCACTTTGATTTACGTTAACACCATTAGAGTAGCTTGTTGGTGCAGTGATCAAGATGCTCGCCTAGTAATCTGGTCAGGTCTGTGCTTCAGACCCCATTCCAAGACACCAGCAAGTATCCTTTTTTCATAGCACAAGCGTTTAGCTTAGTAAGAAAATAGTAAGAATATTGTTGCGACACTTATTCCGTGTTTGCATCTCTATTTTTTTTTTAATTTATCTCTACCTATAAAACTCAATGTCTGCTCTCTACACAAATCTACACCATTTGTCCGATCTGACCCAAATTTTTCAAGCTTATTCTTTAGGATCCGGCAAGTAATATAGGCGAAATTTCCTCCCTCCCCATCCACGGATATATTTTCCATGCAAATCTGTACCGTTTGACCGATCTGACTCAAATTTTGCACACATAATTTTTAGGGCCTGGCGGGTAACATAAGTGAAATTTCTACCCGTTCCAAGAGCAAGTACAACAGTTTTTTTAAACACTTTCGACAAGTATCCGAGCAACACACTCAAAAGATAATAATTTAAAAGACTATACTATTATAAAATCGTGTGAACAATGATATTAATGTCTTGCTACGCTTATCTTGCTACTCGTTTTCTTATGATCTGCTCTTTACTTTTACACTATTCAACTATGATCTAATGTCAATAGTTAAGGATATATGCGGCATCAGTGTTTACATTTTTTTTCATTTTTTCTGACTTATTTTTTGCAAAACGTTGAAGTATTATTGCAGTAACTTATATTGATTACGAAAAATTCATTTGTTTCAATGAAAGTAAAATAAAATAATAATAACCCTGAAAAATTCCAATCGGAATATTTTCTAACTTAAACTAAAGGAAATGAATCTTTCATATTGGATATAAGTTACTGTAATGATTGTCTAACGTTTTGCAAAAAATAAGTGAGATATATTGAAAAAAATTGCAAACTTTGATGTCAATTATCTCCATAACTATTGATATTAAGTCATGGTTACTTGAACATTTAAGACTCATTACATAGGCAAGAATCTACCGGACAAGTTTCTGCTGCTAGCTCTGGTATATCCTGTATATATCTATGTACCTGGACACAATTATTAAGATGTGTATTTACTCATTTTATATTTTGTTGCTTGCTTCTAGAGATACTATTGCTTTAAAAATATTATTTTTTTCTACTGCTTGCATATTTATTTTAATGTATAATATATAATATACGATGTATTTGTATGCTATGTTATCTGTGAAAAAATCGTAGTAAACATTTCTCTAGTGAGACAGGCATAGTCAAACCAAAATCTGTAAAAAAAATTATATAGAAATAAATAAACAACTTATCCAAAAAAAAATTGACACTTGTGCTTTATTCATTTCCAGTATTCATATATTGATCTCGTAGCTTACAACACAACGACAAATTTCCTCCTAACTCGTAGAAACCGTAGAACTCTACGCTCAAATAAGTCGACGAACCCTTCCAAAACATTTCCTAACCCCTTGAGTCACGTTCAAACTGTTTCGTGATGGCATTTTAGTTATTTTCATTCGCGGTTAATCCTGTAATGGTACAAGCGTGGGTACCAAACTATCTCACATTAAAAGCTAAACAAATTGAAATGATGCCAAGTCCTGAGACTTGCTACCCCCGTCTTGCCAAAACTCAACCCTTTCCTCATTTTTCATTTCTACTGTAACAGATCTGTCTCGCTTTTCGCTTGATAATAATACTCTTGAAAATTCTATCTTCGTTTCAACCCTTAAAAAGGGAGCTTTTTAAGAATTTTAACGGTTAAATAATAAATTAAATTAAAACAATATTGCTTCAAACTCTGAAAAGTAAAGTAGTCTATTTTTTATAATTTACAATTACTTGAACTTAGTAAAGCGCAAAGGTTGAACTTTATTTGTCACTAGTATAGTTTTGAGAGGAGCAGTCCCTCTCATCATTAGCTGTAATTTATAATTAACCTAAATACAGAAATTTTGTCACCTTATTCGAGTAGAGAAGCAATCGCGTGGTGGGGAGGACTTTCTCGATCTTTGAGGGAAAAATATTGAGGATCGGAGACATCTGTTGGAATGTAATGTTGTTTATCAGCGTTTTTTTTAATTTTTTTTTTTTTTGGATTTCGATGGTTTCCTAATAGTTTATTATCATATTTTATGAGGAACCTAATGGAAAAGTTTTAGACAATATCTGTCATATAGATATCTCAATTATTATGGCGGCATCTATGTATATACTAGTTCATGAGAATGTAAAATTTTAAAACCTTAGATGACGATAGTAGCTAGATAGTAATAGTAATGTAAAATAAGTTGCATAAATAATATAGGTATATAAAACTCCATATTTTATAGATGTAGGTATATGCTTGCTTTCGCATTAATGTTATAAAAAGTATGAGTATGTTTAACAAAATTAAGTTAATACCAGATTGTACTTTTTATTTCATTAATTAAAATGATGAACACCCAAATCACCACTTAAAAAATTTGGCTTTATTTGGGATATTGAGTAGGTACGCATTTGGAGACCATATTTTTCAACTGTGCAAGTTTTTGAAAAAAAAACAACGATAAGATGACAAATTTTTATCAAAAATTTTGACCTTTTTTTTTTTTAAAAATATAGAGATGCGAACACGGAATTCGTGTCACATCAATATTTTTACTATTTTCAAATTAAGCTTAACGCTTGTGCTATGAAAATAGGACTAACTTGCTTGTCTGAAGTGAGATTCGAACCTGCGACCTTTGGATCACAAGGCGAGAGTCCTAACCACAAGACCAACAAGCTACTCTTTTTTTTTTTTAAAAAAACACATTTACATTTATATTTCTACATCAAATCTTGACTGCACTTAAACTTCTTCATTGGCTTATAATTCACGTTGCTAAAATATCAAGCTTTGAAGCAATATAAATACTCCTACGTCGTCACCAGCGTACTTGGCGCGTTCACCTTCTTGTTCAAGTTCATCTGAAGGGCCAAAACTTAAATACTAACTCAGTAAAATAAAATCGGAGCCTTAGTTACAGTGAAACCTAATTGAGGAGTTTAAAAAATATTTTCAGTGGATGACGATTTAGTTTTTTGAAGGAACACGGAGAGAGTACAGGTATTATCCTTGGCTCTACCCAAACGAGTTTCTCCAGGGTAAGCTTGGCTATAATTGTTTCGAGACTAGAAGGAATGTGAATTTGATTACACATTTTTATCTATTGTTGCGTGGTATGATCGATAATCCTGAAATTATGCGGAGCATTGGTTTGTATGTTAAACATCGTCAGCATAGATTGTTTTACATTCCAATATACAGGACCAACCTGTCGAAGGTTATGTCTGTTGGAAGAGCCAACGCTATGCCGAACAATATCGCTTTGGGTATTGATATATTTCATGTGTCGAAAGGGGTTTTCCGAAGCTGGATTCTTCTACATCTTTAACCAGATTTTATGTCATTTTTAATGAATTAAATATTTTTATTTTGATATATATACTTTCATAATATGTACGCCTTGAACACTTAGTTTATAATGTAGGTACGTATTATTAAATTAATTAATTAATTGAATTGAAATTTAATATAAAATTTGATTCAATTGTATGCAAAAAAGATGAGAAATATCTATCAATTTAATCAAATGCCAAACTAAACACTATTTTACGTAGTATTTCGTGTGAGTACTGTGACATTGAAAGACATATATGACAATGAAATTGATATGTCAAAAGGTGTCAAGAGTTGTATGATTTCCGATGTGACGTGAAAGGATAAAGGGAGTCTTGTTAAATTGAAAGGTACCCTTGAATTTCGAATCCACTCTGACAGGGATAGTTCAAAGGTAACCACATTATAGTTAGTTGTGTATATCTTAAGAAACTACCTACTAAAATCAATCGAAATTTGATTGAATATGAAAAAGTCAAAGAATGTTTTTGTCTACGTACTTACTTACGTAATTAATTTATATTAAATTTTCAAATAAAATATTTATAGCATACCTATACGACGTACGACATAATTCTCGCAGAAGGTTATGAAAATATTAATGTAAAATGCTTAATAATCTTTAAATGTGTCGTTCGTGCCAGCTTTTACCGATATACCTATTGCATGTCCTTACATGTAGCCCCCTTTATTAATTGATTAATCTTTATTTATTGATTGAATCAATTAATAAAGGGAACTAGATGTAAGGTCGAATAATTGACGTCAATGTGCTAAGCTGCTGTGGCAAAACTGGATATCACGCCACTTCCGGATAGAGTAAAGGTCCGGTGTTTGAATCCAGGTAGTAGCTGAAATATTTTTTTGTTGATTTGATTTTTTCTGTATTTTTTTTTCTAATAGATTCATAATTTTACTTTTAACTTCACAATTAAAATTCGTATTCTTTAATATACCTCTACTTGAGTTTAATTCTATTTAATATTTTACTACTTGAGCTTTGGGAGTATTAAACTTTGATGAAGCATTAACTAACTTTATTCAAATGTATATTTTTTTACACATAAATTATTCTACATTTAAACATTTAATTTTTTTCAGTTAAATATTACAATCCCCGTTTAAAATTTTTTAAACTCCGCTTTTGATGTTGTATCCAGAGTGTTAAAAGGGATAACTGAAATTATCAAAGATTTTTTTATTTAATCATTTATTTTTTAACACACTATTTTACCCATTATAATTAAAAATTTGCTTTATGTTTTCGTTTAACTCGCGTTGTTATCAATATTATTAACAGGAATATTTATTAATCTATCTAGCATCGATTTAAAACTACCTTATTTTAGTTTTTGTCTTTAAAGAAAATTTATGAATAAATAAGAAAAAAATTTACAGATAAATCTTATTAAAGATAAATATTTTATCCACTCTATCCGGGATATATTAGTATACCTTATTGTTACCTGTAAAAATATATAAATTTTTTATAAATCAAATGGACACACGGCAATGTAAATTTATTTATGCTGCGGCGTTGGGGGGTTAAGTGAAAATGTAACTCTTTTATTCAGAAAGAGACAAATGTGTTGATTTAGCGTACTAAAGATAATGTAGGAACAGTACGGTCCGTAATTAATGGTCGAGATTTCTTCCTGCTAGACGTAAATTAATTAAAAATGAACACTGGGACGTGTTTAAAAAATTCAAGTCTTTTCATTACTTAATAATGGGTGTGACATGGCTGGATCGTTATGAATATAGAATATTCAAACCATTAAGTATTTGTTGTTAGTTAACTTTGTAAAAACCACTACCAGATTTTAGGTCTACCGGTTTCGAGACGTACCCGTTTCTTCGTCAGGACCAACACAACATCACTACATTCACAACACTACACACCTCAACCATAGTATTGTTACACTTCCACCGATGATTGATCACATGCGTGTTACTCTTGTCAGCGACAAACATGCACTGACGCCGACAAGACTAACACGCATGTGATCAATTATTGGTGGTAAGTGTAACAATACCATGGTTGAGGTGTGTAGTGTTGTGAATGTAGTGGTGTAGTGTTGGTCCTAACGAAGAGACGGGTACGTCTCGAAACCGGTAGAACTAAAATCTGGTAGTGATTTTACAAAGTTAACTAATAATCTGTTATAATATCTAACCATAAACTTAATGCTTTAAATATTAATAATATTATGTATATGACTCAATCTTCAACCCTGAGCTCTTTTAATTCTATTGCAGAATATAAATAGCAGAGGAACATTGTTAACTGGTTAGCCGCCTGAAATTGACATTTTTAATTAAACAATCTGAGGATAATACAAACTCACCCAATAATTACCCAAAAACATTTAAATGCAAAGCGGGCTTACGAAACGTTTTTTTGAATATTTTCGTTGCTTGGGCTCTCGATCGCTTTATTTATACAATTTAATCAGCCTCTGTAGTGCTACTGAATTTTGACTATGAACCCAACGAAAGTACTATTAAGAGGGTATTTTCATTAAAGAATCAAAAAATCTTTTTTTGCCAACAACAAACCTTTAGTTATTTTGGTGAATGAAGGGTTTTACTTTTTATACTACGCTTATATTAGCTTCACCATTTGTCTGTTTGTCTGGATGGAATCTTATAATCGATATTTACCTGCTTTCTAATGTCCAATAGAGCTGAAATTTTGCACACAAATGTATTCTTGATGACAATATATTAATCAATTATCAGATTTACTAATTATTTAATTAATTAACAATAATGAATTAATCAAGATTTCATATAGAAGATAAGTGATTTTGTATGCAAGGTACTATAAAGACTTATAATTAAAAAATTATATTATATGGAAAAAAATATTTAAAAAAAAACAAGCTTTTGTTTAAATATACTATATTATATAATAAAAAATTAAAATGTCGGCCAAAAATATTTTGCCTCACATTTTAAATAAAAGAAAATGTGCTTTTCCTTTATCAACAACAGAATTTTTTAATCTATATCAATATCGTAAGTATCCACCTTTTATTTGAAGAGTGAGGAAAAAGTATATTGGGCGAAAGTTAATATTACTTTTTAGTACATTTAAATATACGCGTGGTTTTAATTAACCTAGGTATATAATTAATTATCAGCCAAGGGTGAAATTTGTACAGTATTTCATAATTTTATAGCATTAATTTCTTATTATTTTTTTTAACATTATATGTACCTACTTTAATGTATTTCTTTGATTTTGTTATTTACACTTCTGTTAGGTATTTGGTTTCTTTTTTTTATTTTATTTTCCTTGCAATTTTTTTCCTTTCTTATGATACTGTTTTCTTTCTATATATTTTACATTATCCTATTTACTTTGTTACTAATTGTATTTTTCTTTTGTATATTATTATTTTTCTTTATGTATTATAATTATGTATTCGTATATTTTCTTTTCAATAAAGATATTTCTTAAGACGGGGACAGTGAATGTCTTTGTTCGAGCGGCCGTGCCACTTGGCAATGGTTTATAGGACCGGTGTGGTGCAGCACGGTCCTGCTTGTTAGTTAAAAAAAATGTCAACCTGGAGACGATTGAGTAGGACCGATATGGAAGCTTTTGCTCTTAGAACGGTCCTGGGTAAGCGGTGGGTACCATTCACTGCATTATGAACTGCAAGATCTCGTACTACTCTTTATGGGTCATCATATAACCGAAATATTGAAGTTTTATGATCATTACTGATCTAATTTTATTCTATTTTTTACTTAATAAAACATTCAGTTAATTATTACATTTAATTTTATTTTAGTCTATTAACACTATAATCAATACATAAATTTTATTCGCTGTACCTCTATATTCTTCTTCTTCTTCATGTGCCCTGTCGGGTCCCCCCGACGTCGGCGATCATCTGGGAGAAAGTTTCCCTGTCCAGAGCAGTGCGGAACAGCTCTTCCACGCTTCTTATCCCGGTCCACTCTCGGATGTGTCCAAGCCAGGAATGCCGCCTCCTTCCGACCCCTCTGCGACCCTCAATCTTCCCCTTCATGACGAGCTGAAGGATGGAGTATTTTTCGCCTCTCATTATATGACTCTTGCACTTGGCGAAGGATTTACATTTATATGGGATTACTTGTATACATTTATTTAAAAAATATTTAATTTTTAATTAAATTAAAGTTTTTAAGGTGTTCATTTAACTTATTTTTTATTTGTTTATTCTCGGTTAACTTCTTAATTTCTTTAAGAATACCATTGAAATTCTTTATTTCTAAATAAATATAATTTTTATGTTATTGTGTGGTACATTTTGGTATATTTAAATTATTGTTTATTTATTTAATAATTTATAATAAATTATTTAAAGAGAATCTGGAATATTCAAATAAGATAATGTCTCAAAGTAGAACCCTTATTGACGTTTATCGAGAAATCACAGCTACGGTGGCTGGGACATATCTTGCAGATAGATTGCCAAAGCGGATTTTCCAGGCAAGACCAAGGGGCTGTCCTAGGAGGAGCTGGCGGATACAATCGGAGGACTGCTGCGAAGCGAAGTTGCAACTAAATTGGGCTGTCGTGGAGAGCTAAGCCCAAGACAGGAAAATTTGTAACTTTTTAAGCG
Organism: Agrypnia vestita; assembly: GCA_016648135.1. Lineage (NCBI taxonomy): Eukaryota > Metazoa > Arthropoda > Insecta > Trichoptera > Phryganeidae > Agrypnia > Agrypnia vestita. The sequence continues at coordinate 8,864 of JADDOH010019728.1, read as the reverse complement.
GTGCAGGGACCCCGACCCAAAAGGATAAGGGGTAGAAGAAGAAGAAGAAGAAATTATTTAAAGATCTTAAAGATGTGCTTATTTCAAATTTTGTATAAATATTTTCTTTAATTATTTGTATTATAGATTTGTTTTGTAAATATTTTCTAATTTCGGAACTGAGAATTTCGTGAAGAGTGTTTGTGTCGAGAAAGTTAATTTTTTTAAAGATTACTTTGATTATCGTTCTTTGTATTATTACTTTCAGTGGGCTCATAACGCTATCATATACTCCACCCCAGCCTATAATGCCATACTGCAGTAATGAGTGGACAGTAGTAAAATACACCCTTTTTAAATTGTTTCATTTCATGTAAAATATGTATATTTTCACTCATTTATTATGCTTTTTTTATTATTATTATTTTATTTTTACTTGTGTTTCTTTATTCACCCAAATCAAAATAACATCTTCAGGTCATTTTGAATATTTTTCCGTAGATTCATAAGAATTAATTTGAATGGATTATAAATATTGCTTTATGATCTTTTCCCTAGAATATCTGTAATAAATTATAATTTAATCTCATACAACTCGACTAGTTTTATGTGAAAAAATTGAACAACAATTTTGAAAAAAATTCAGTATCAGTTTCTTGAAAATCAGTAAAAGTAAATAATTCCGACGCGGCACAATTTCGCCAAAATTAATACTCCAAGCTTTCCGTGACACGCGACACCCAATAAATCAAAAAACATGTCGTCTACTTGTACCTTGAGAGTTTCGGATATTGACAAAAAATACAACAACTCAAATTACAAGGACAATCCGCAAACGCCAGGGAGAGAGCGAGAGAGCCGGTACTCCAGAGCGAGACGGCTAGCACAGCCGCAAAGGTAGAAAAGCAAACAATTTGAAAGTCGTTAACTTGAAAGTTAAAGCGGAGAACCGAATCAATCATGATCATCTATCAACGTCCGGGCCAGGGAATATCCAAGGTGTTTGAAAATTTCCACGGGCGATAGTTTTCCTTTTTTTATTAAAAAAAATCCTTGACTTCATTTATAACAAGTAATTGGTATTTTGTTTTTATTTTGTGATGCGTTTTTTGTACTTACAATACATGGTGTCCCAACTTTAAATTTAATAAGCTGATAAACTGATATTAAAAAATGAGCAAAAACAATTCTCATGATTACGCGCAAACATTGGAGCGTATGTCTACGCGATATGAGTTGGTAGGAATTGATGAATTTTTATTGTTTTTCTACTTCATGTTTATGTTCAAAGTTTCGTGAAAGTTATTTTGATAAGATTTATTTTGGAAGATTTATAATATTGTCACGGGATCATGGCTGTGAGAGGCAAATGAAACAGTTAAACTTAATAAAAACTATTCAAATGTCTATTTACTACGCAATGTCACAGGACACGAACTTTCCTTAGATCACAATAAATTTAATGATTCGCACTTCTTAAAATATTCGCTCGAATGGGAACGCACTTATTTCTGAACACCTGTTAGGTACTCCGCTTAATTTATTATCGTTGCCCTCATACACTGGCCACTCTGTATTGTCGCTGGTTTTCTATTCTCTCCTACTTGTCAAAGGTCAAAACAATGACACAACTGATTGTGCAGCAGCCGGTCGATCACTTTTTATAGGTAATGTTGCTTTCTTGATGTTTCCAGAGTGAATGAAAATAGCTTAGTCGATTCCAGATGTGTGTTGATCATCCTAGAATCTTCTAGTATTTCTTATTTTAGTGTAAAAGATGCAGTATTATAAAATTATCGATTAGGTGTAATTCTACCATCTCAACGTATCTTGTCACTCCTAAAGAATTATGTTTTTCGGTGACCAGCTTAATGGGATCTCCTTACTCTCGACCGTTGAGCTAATTCCACCTAACCGCTGCTTTATCCGCTTCGTGTAGCTTTTTCTATCAAAGATTGGCGACCGAGTTGAATATGCTAATTCCAGCACAAAATTTGGAATATCCCCGGCATATTGGTCACTATGCCTCTTTCTGAGATACAAAAACTTTTATAAGTAACTTTTCTTGAATCTTATGTGTATGTTACGTGCTTTATATTTATTAAAATTATTTCAATGTGCCTATGAACTCCTATTTATTCTACTTTTTGTATATATTTTATTGATAATTTCACTATGTAAATTATAAGATTTCACTTAACCGCATGTATTTAATATTCCAATGTCAATACGCTCTATGTACCGACTAAAATATTTGTAGTATATTTCTTAAGTAACTTGGTAGTAAAAAAACAAGTGAAAAGTAATAGTAAAAAAATTTAAGCATACGTTACTTGAGCATTATTAAAGCTTCATATTCAAATATTCCGCAACCAAATTGTTCCTATAACGCAAAAGGATTTCGATCACCTTAATAACCCTTCACTCTAAAAAAATATGGGCTTAATTATTGTAAAAATAATTTACAAAATGATTGCCACTCAGGAAAAAATCGAAATACGGTGATGATTCTAATTAAAATGCCAGAGGAAATAAGAAAAGAACAAAAAATATTTCAATTGATATTGAGTTATTTTTTGTTCTTTTCTTATTAAAGCTTCGAATATATGTGTTACGTAAGTTTTAGATAAGTTTCACGACGAAAAAATACAAAAAACATTTGGTCCAACGACAAAAGATTCAGGACAAAAGGTCTACGCGACAAAATATCCACGCAACCTTATATTTAATAAATGGATGGAATTAAATCAATCGACGAAAATATAAATTTGACCTTTCGCGAACTCTGCCCTATTAAACAAAAGTGCAGTAGGCAATTGTCCAGGACTTAAAGGTGCTAGAATCTTATACACTGAAGGCTGAAGGCACATGGGTTTTTTTCTTTTTTATTGTCTTGTTTGGTACAAAATCCCAACATCTCTGTCGTAACATAAATGTATTTTTTATTATTTATTAAATACAATTAAAACCTCATTTCTTTGCAGTTTCTTTAACTTTTGAGATCGTATTATTATGAGAAGATCGTTTTATTATCATTAAACCTACATTATTAAACAAAGCAAAAATTAACATTTTTAAATACCACTACGTGGACGGAAAATGAACAGGGACAGTTTAACTACAACAGAAAAGAGAATGACCCACATACCGCACATTTGTTTAGCCTAACCTAACCTTACCTAATATGTATTTTTGTTGTAATTCGCCATAGTTTATATGCCATATTTTCATCTATTGATTTTATTGGGAACGTTTTTAAAAAATTGTACAGTATATTTAATGATTTTGTTACCAGTATTTAAAGCTCTTTATTCGCGTTGGCTTTTTGTCGTTGGACCAAATGTCGCATTACATTTATAAATTGATTAATATTGTATTACCACCTGTTTGTCTAGACGAAATAACAATTATAATCAATATTTCACCCGCTTTCCAATGAGTTGAGCTAAAATTTTCCAAACAGACGTATTCTCGATGACATGGCTCACTAATTAATTAATTAATCTTTCATAATTAATTAATCAAAGGATTATATATACGAGATAAATTAATAAGCTCACCAAAAGTTGGCACTAGTTTTCTACTGAAGTGATTTTGTCCAATGGGTAATATTAATTTTAAAAACACCTACTAAAAAATTAAAAAATAATTTTCGGCCAAAAAATATTTGCATCACTCTCCGAATAAAAGCGGGACGCGTTGGCGTTTTCCCTCCATCAATACCAAAATTCTGTTATCTATATTAATATCATACGCACCCACTTTTAATTTGGAGAACGAGGCAAAAATTTTTTGGCCGAAAATTAATTTTTTACTAAGAGCTCGTATATGGATTGAGGCATGCGCTTTTACTGTCACAATCATCTGCTCCCAAAAGCTAGCCAAACAGACGGTTTATGGCGTTTAATGATTAAGCCGCTTACGTTCCTTTAACGTAGTTGTAAACACCCTGTGAATCAATGATATCGGTATCACAAAACACCGTGTAGCATCCACGTGGAAGATCGCGGGCTGGATTCCATTGTTCGGCTCGGGATGTGTGGGCGGCGATGATGTATGTGTAGCGTCTTATGATCGACTATTTTTTCCATCCCCATGACGCGAGACACGTTTTTGGGTTCTTGCGCGATATTTCGGTGATTTATTTCGTACACTGCAGTGTCGCCACGGCCTTGTAAATCATAAGGGAAGTTATTATTTGTGTTTGCATGAAAAACTGCGTACTGTATCTATGAGGGTTGTAAAGGACCTTTAAATATCAGTGGCGTGCAGTAGGCATTAACATAGGTTATGCTGTCACCAAAAATTTTAACATGGTATAAGCTGTGCAGATGCAAAGCAAACTAGATGTCGTTGTCACTCTAATTTTTTTTAAATACGTGAATTTATTAATACAAATAAAAATCTTTTATTATTTAATTTCCGATTGTAAAAATCTTAAAATATTGTCACGAGAGGTAGAATCAGAAGAAATTCCGCACTATCAAAATCTCTTGAATGGTGTACAAGAATCTGAAATCGGCTGGGCTATTCTCGTAAATTCTGGAAACATCGAGAAAACGACGTTATCTACAAAAATCAGTCAGTGTGTATCAGAGTTGACAGCGAAAGCGGATTCATGCGGCGTGTGTTCCTATAGCGTGTGTGATTCCAGCGATAGTAAATCAGGAAAATATCTACCGGCGAGTGGGAAGTTTTCTAGTACGAACCTGAGCGATTTTAGTTACAGGCATATTAGTCTGGTGTACGAGAGACAAGTTATGAAGTGATACAAAATGCAGCAAAGATTCTACAATCATTAAAAGTAAATTTAAGAATAGTGGTTCTATTAAATTAGTGTCAAGTGACTTTGTGTAATCAATCAAATTTTTATTAATTTTTAGTGTTTCATCATACAACCATGACCCAGTGATAATATCATCACTATAAACAGAAAGAATTACACATAATCGAGAATTTCCCAACACTCAGGACGTTCGACACTAAACTGGAATGTTTAGAAGTTTAGAAGAAATGTTTAGAAGTCAGTCGATCGTACTCGAACGTTCGCAATATAACATTTCTTATATAAGAGGTGACAAAATTACTACACAGACAGTATGTTGAGGGCTATGTCATAGAAGCGAGTGAATTGTAAACCAGTGTAATTGACCACAAACAAGCGAAATACAAAAGTATGGTAAAATATAAAACTACTTAACTGCGTATTTGTGGAAAAATCTCTAGTGAAGAATATGAAATTAGTCCGAATTACATTAAACTGCTCCGATCAAGTTCGTATTCAGTAACTTTGGTGAATAAGTGTTCAGCAACCTGGAATATTCTACAATTATTTGGTCATTTTATTATAAAATACAAGAATCGAAAGAGTGCAGAAAAATTTTCTACGTATTTTGTCCAACAAAGCTGGTCAACACAGCTACGAGGATCGACTTGCCTTTTTCAAGATGCACAAACTTGAGTCCCGACGAAAAATGCTACACAAGATTCTCAGTGGAACTATGGATTCTCTTTCTTTATATGACATAAATTTGCATGTAAAAACCGCGTATAAGAAACCCGGAGCAGTTTAATGTAATAAAACTCTTTAGAATAATAATGTTGGTTATTTTTCTCCCATCACACGAATGTATCGTACTTACAAAACATATTGTGCTGACCGTAATGTCGATGTTGATATTCTTGCAGACACAATATCATCATTCAAAATATCACTCCTACACAACATCGAACACATTAGCCAATTATTGAGTTACATATTTTTACATTTTCACATTACATTAATATTCTAAAATATACATATGCATGTTTATACTAGAGCAGGTCGAAAACACTTGTAATAGGGATAATGGGCAGAGTCTGAATTCATAATGTATTATACTTTACGTATTATGGCCTATTATCTACTATTCAGTTAGGGTTAATTTGTGTATTTGGGAAGTATGTTTAGTAGAGACGGCAAGGCTGAGAATGATATCGAAAGGAGAGTGACTGCGGGAAACAAAGTTAATGGTGCACTAAATGCAATTATGGCCAATAGGAATCTGTTAAAGGAAGCAAGACTAGCGGTACATAATGGCGTTCTAGTGCCAACCCTTATGTATGGAAGTGAAGCCTGGAATTGGCAAAGGAGGAATGAAAGTAGACTGAATGCGGTGGAAATGCGGTCACTAAGACTTATGTGGAAAATCTTTGGTCGATAGAGTGAGGAATGAACAAATTAGAAGTGAATGCAATGCTGGCTGTAGCGTGGTAGATAGAATAAAGAAAGGAGTGCTGAGATGGTTTGGTCATGTGGAACGTATGAACGAGGAAAGGATGTTTAAGAAAATATATGAGGCGAGTGTTGAAGGCAACAGGAACAGAGGGCGTCCGCGAAAGACCTGGCACGATCAGGTACTACAAGTATTTGAGGATGGCCCTGTTAAAAGCCATTCTTCTCATACACCGTAGAACGTGTATGAGAAGATGTATGAATGTGGCCGAAGCAAAAGTGGTGTGCCAGGATAGAAGAGTGTGGCGTTCAATCCTCTCTGCCTACCCTTGCGGGGAAACGGCGTGATGGTTAGTTAGTTAGTTAGTTCAGTTAATGTCTAATAAAATAAAATTAAAATAAAATAAAAACTCAATTAATTTTAAGTGTTTCATTTGCTTCCCGCTGCCACGATTCCGTGAGAATATTTAAAAACTTTCATACAGACAACAGTCTAAAAACTATATTTGAATAACCAGCTTTATAGATTCTTTACCCTCAAGTCAGTCAATTTAAAACAGTAACAAATATCTTTTAAAATTTCAATATTCTAAAGAATATTCAATTTGCTCACTTGTCTGTTAATCGACGCTTTCAAAATAAAAGATCAAAATGGACGAAACGACGTCGGAGACTTTTGAAGAAAAGATGGACAATAATAATGACATTTAGTCTGTAGAATTAGTAATACTATGTAGTCGTTGCACGTATTTTTCAGTCAAGATAATCTCATTCGATGGTAATAGAATTGAGGAAAAATTATTTGCCAAATAAAGTGAATTTACAGCCTCAAATCTCAAGATATACCGAACATAACACAGCTTCAATAAGAAAATATTCAGTTCAGTAAGATTGTCGCAAGAATTGAACCTTCATAAATGAAACGCGCAAACAAGCAAATTGTTATTTCAATAACACATTCTTATTGTGATGTAGAAATTTTTCAGAACAAAGTTCTGTGAAATTTAAAACCAAATGAATTAATAAATTAGAAAGATATTTTGCAAATATTTTTTCGTGGATTAGGTTTTTCTGTATGTCTTCCTAATTGATTAATTTATTTGGTTTCAAATTTTACAGAACTTTGTTCTGAAAAAATTTCATCTTCATAATAAGAATGTGTTGTATCAAATGTGTCCAAAAATAAAAATGAATTAAACGGTTAATTCTGGCGTCCATCTAGCGGTAGTATGGCAAATTAATTTGTAACTCTCATATCAGAAAAAGTGGATTGCTGTAAAAATATACATACAATAAATGTTAATCAATTAATAAATGAGACTTACATATAAGGTCGATATATTCATGGAAATATACAAGGCTTCTATAGCGTAATTGAATAACGTGCCTGCCTCGGAAAGAAGGAGATCCGTAGTTCGAATCCTGGTAGCAGCTAAATATTTTTTCGTGGATTAGATTTTTCTGTATGTCTTTCTAATTGATTAATTAATTCGGTTTTAAGCAAATTGTTATTTTCAAAAGAAGCCTATTTCAGGTGAATGCAGTGAGTACATTTGTAGTGTAAGTTTTATGTAGACATATATTTTGAAAATAAACATCGAAATAAAATATTTATTGTGACAGAATGTCGTGAGGTATTAAAATATGAATAATATGATAATTATTGTGATGATGAAATTACGAAGTGCATCATTTAATTTGATTTTTTTCTTCAAAACATAAAGTTACTTTAATACCGTGCTTCAATGTTCTCACTGCACGCCCCTGGCATATACATGACGTCGCAGGCAATGGACGTCGGAATTAAAATCAGCCGAAAACAAAAAAATAATTAAACAAATATGTTTCTTCTTTGTAAACTTTTCTAAAGCATGTACCGTACCTTTTGACTGATGTTGAACCTATGGAGGACTACCGCCACCTGTTGAATATTTGGTTTTCAAATCTGTATACAGGCCCACCCTTACATATGGCCATCAAATTTTGATCCTGACGGAGTGAGTGAGAGCAAGGATCCACGCTGCCGAGATGAGTTTTCCATCACAAATGAGGTGGCTTGTACATGCGCTAAGAATACCAGAGGAACGAATACCAATAAGAATCCTCCTGGCAACCCCGGAAGGAAGACGGCCGGTGGATCGCCCCAGATTAAACTTGGAGAAGCAACAGAAAAATGTGTATAAAAACAGAATGGGTCTAGAATGGTTGACTCATGCAGAAGCAGCGCAAGACAGGGGAACATGGAAACACCTTGTCGAGTCTTTGGGCCCCCAACCTTACTAGGACAAGGGGATGAAGATGATGATGATGATGATGGTTATTAGAACAATCACCAATTATTACCAAGAAAAATACCAATTATTTATTCACCACATATTTTTTGTGGATGTACATTTTTAAACAACGTCCATGATTAAATATTATAAAACAGTTTTTTTTTAATTAAAGTTTCATAAAAAATAGATAAATCAACGAAATATTTGATTTCAACCGTGGTACGAACCCGGAACTTTTCCGATCCATTGAACTGCGATTATCGATTACCTCTAATAAACTAATCAAAACAATTTTAAAAATTAGACTTAAGTATGTTTTCTTCCATAAATTATGTAATTAATTTTAATACCTCTCAATTTTATACTACGTGAATGAAAAATGTTTTTTTTTTAAT
>JADDOH010019725.1:0-21177 GCA_016648135.1 Agrypnia vestita | reverse complement strand
GTAAATACCAAAGGTAATATAGGCTGCAGACGTAATGCCGTGTGGAAGAAGATGGCCAGCTCGCTCGCCCGCACCATCTGTTTAATTTAATTATTTACGTACTCAGCCGCCTTGCGACATCGGAGCCAATCCTCGGAAACCGCGCTGCTGCTGATGTGAAATATTTACCAAGTGTCACCGGTTCCACTAACAATGTTTAACAGTTTAATAAAACTATTACGGATAGGCTTCAAAAGAGCTTTTATGCTGCCAACGGTCAATTATTAAGACATATTTTACATGTTAATAGCGTGATCTTTGTGGTTAGACATAATTATTAATTTAAATCAACTAAAAACTTTGTATAAACTGAGTAACTTTGCGTCTGCCGGTTTAGATGCAACATACGTCCATCCCGACGAAGATACAGTGGTATCGAAACCGGTTGACGTAAAGTTACTCAGGTTGTATTTAAGTTTATAGTTAGGTAATTAAAATAAATTATTTTAAGTAACAGCGACTTGAGAGAACGTATCATTTTTAGCCAGCAATATACGATAGTTATGCAATTGTTATCCATTTCTTATTGGCGGATTGTTCTGTTAAAAGCCTCAACAACCTTATAACTTGTATGAGAACATGTATGAATGTGGCCGAATCAAAAGTGGTATGCCAGGATAGAAAAGTGTGGCGTTCAATCCTCTCTGCTTACCCATGCGGTGAAATGGCGTGATGGTTAGTTACTTAGTTACTTTAATTTTTATACGTAATATAAAATTATCTGTATAAAGTATTATTTAAGCGTACAGGCCGACCCTAGCTTGAATAACATTATGTGTAAGAAACAAGTGATAACTAACTAACCATCACGTCGCTTCCCGCAGGGGTAGGCAGAGATGATTGAACGCCACACTCTTCTATCCTGACATTCACACATCTAGATATTCATTAAATATATTTTATTTAGTATTTTTATATGATGTAGATTATAATATTGAAATTTAACTTGTAATTTACGCGTATATTTCGTAGACATGTCTATACATAATGGTTTTATTATTTTTCGATGTATTTTTTTAAATTTTGTATAATTTAATTAGAGCTCTAATTACATTCTTTGTACCTACTGTCACAAAAAAAAATATATATTCTCAGGTATTCATGAGCACGCTGCATCGATTATTCTGAATTTTCTGGGCCATTCTCCCGTGTGCTTCGGACTTATGGCTGACTTTTCAGGTTATGTTGTCAGCCAGAGAGATCAGAAACATACGGCAGTTAAGCCCAAAAAACTCCACACAGACAGCTACCTACATACGGCAGTGAAAACCTGTTTTTTTTCCATTGATTATCGAAGTGGATAGAATTTTTTTTACAAAAATCTAAGGCAGATGTAGCGATAAAAGTGTTAACGTACCGCCAGTGTTTATACATCAGGTCGTGAACTTTTCAAATGACGCACGTAAGTTCTGAAAAATTGCAGCTCAACGAATTAAATTCGTTGAGCTGTAGTATACCTTTTTGTTGACATGATTTTTCTTTTATCACTTTTTTGAGCATTATTTTCATATTAGTTACCACAAGGTTGTTGTGTGTATGTTTTTACTGATATCGATGCATTTTTGTACCTTTCATTTATCAGTATATAGTCGGTTTGGTTTCTGGCAATATTATGACATATATTGTGGAGATTTCCATGTGTATAGTCTCCATAATGCGAGCTTGTAGAAAGTATAAGCTATTATATTTTTTCTTCCTGGCGGAACTATACTGGATATTCCCAGGGTCGTTTCTTTGCCCAAGATATATACCCATATTGGGTGACAGGATTCAAACTTTTGGCTTTACCTATATTCGTATTAAAGTCGCCAATAATGAAATTTAGGTCAAAGAAATTTTGAGACGTACCCGTCTCATTGTCAGGACAACCACTTCACTAGCATTTAAATATCAATACACACCACACCAATGTATTATTTACACACTAACACCTTATATTTCATAATATTTCTCTCGGGCATGTTGATCTAGCTGAAGGATAACATGGATTAAGTTTCGTTTAGTGGTTGTCATGATGAAGAGACGGGTACCGAAATCGAAAACAGTAGACTGAAAATCTCCGTATGTGGTTGTATACTAACATAACTAACAAATTGTTTTAATGCCTGATCATAAAGTTAATGTTTTAAATTAATAATGTCTGATTCGCAACACTTTACTTCTCGAGTACTCGAAGTTGTACGTTAAACGTAAAATGATTGAGAGGCAGTAAAAATGTATGTTGGAGATGATTTCCTTAATATTTCATCAGTGCGGTTAAAAGCCAGCTCTTAGGTAGGTCCACATTTAATGATTCGAACATGTTACGAAATGACTTCTGCTGTTTATATAATTTCTTGTGCAAAGAATATCGTTTAATAAGAAACTAGTTGAATGTGTTGGTCCATCGGACCCGCAGCCGGGAAAGCACTATTCAACACTAAACATTAAAATAATTAAATATACAGGGTTATTTGTAAAACATTAATAACCTCACAAGACTATATTCCTGCTTTGATTATGAGTCGAAAATGTTCAAGCTATTATGACCTAATGTCAATAGTTAAGGAGGTATGCGACATCAAAGTTTACATTTTTTTTTTCAATATTTCTGACTTATTTTTTGTACAACGTTGGACTATCGTTACAGTAACTTATATCGAATATGAAAAATTCATTCCCTTTAATACAAGTCAAATGAAAAAATAAAAACCTTCGAATTCCAATTGGAATGTTTTCCAATTGGAATTTTTTCAGGGTTTTTATCATTTTATTTAACTTGTATTGTAACGAATGAATTTTTCGTAATCGGTATGAGTTACTGTAATGATAGTCCAACTTTTTACAAAAAATAAATCAGAAATATTGAAAAAAAAATGCAAATTTTGATGTCGCATATCTCCATAACTATTGATATTAGGTCATAATAGCTTGAAAATTTTCAACTCATAATCAAGACGGGAATAGAGTCCTGCGAGGTTATTAATGTTTTACAAATAACTCTCTATATATATCTTAAACAGTAGTGAGGTACTGTTTAAGATATTTTAATTTTTTTATATTCGTCTTATTTAACATGAAATCAAATTTACCATCCTAAAATCCATTAATAAAACATTAAAGATTACACACATTGCATTATGTAATGTATAGTTGCTTTTACTAAATTCTCCATCGCGTTAGATTCCCATAATTGCACATACAAGGTATGTACTTATCATGTAGAAACGCGCAGTCCAAACATTAAAAACAAACAGTTAGTAGGTAAGTACCTACAATTAGTACTCTTACGGTTATGATTGCTTAGCATTGTACTTTATGTAGGTTGGTACTGGGTGTGCATAATTTTTAATCAGAATGACGTAATTATAAATTTTAATTAAATAACTTTGTATAAACCACTTAAATAATGACTCTACGTCTACCGGTTTCGACACCACCGTATCTTCATCAGGACTGACGTACAACCGACTATCCATTACCTATCCTAGTAAACAAATCAATTCTGAATGGGGGTGTGGCTACAGCTATGGTGGGGGTAATTGAGGGGCGGACGCCGAAACGGGAAATATATCTAGTAACGGGCTATTCATGAAATTTATTTGATTATTAATAATGTTTGCTTTAGTGTTGAGGTTCTTTTTTATTTCTAGTATCTCTAAGTTATCTAATCTGAGGCCTCTATTATTTATATGTAGAATTTAGATGGCGTTTTTCTTTTTAAAGGTGTGGCCTGTTTCTAAAAGCTGGTTCGCGAACTCTGAAAAATTATTGTTATTAAGACATCTCAAGTGTTCCTTTACTCTTATTAGAATTGATTTGTTTACTAGGATAGGTAATGGATAGTCAGTTGTATGTCAGTCCTGATGAAGATACGGTGGTGTCGATACCGGTAGACGTAGAGTCATTATTTAAGTGATTTATACAATGTTATTTAATTAAAATTTATAAATTTTTTTTACTTACAGGTCGAATTACTACTCATGACATTGTACGGTCGGCCAAATCTGTTACAAGTATTTTTTGTTATTAAAATATAATAGTACGATATAATTGTTTTCATTAAATCTTTTTATGGATAGAGAATGGCGTAATATTAATCACATTTTAATAATAATAATGATTATAATAATAATAATTATTATTATTATTATTATTATTATAATAATAATGTCGATGCCCTTCAGCAGCTGAAATAAAAAGGTAAAGAAAGTAATTTTTGGTTAAAATTGAACAGTTTATTTTATTATATTAATTAATGGCTAGCCTATGACAGAGAGAAGAGTATATACACAAAGATAGATAGGAATATATATTTCGGAATGTTTTAAAATTTGTATAATAATTATTATTATCAGAATGTTTAATTGACATTAAATTGAAAACAGCAATACATTGCACGCGGTTTACATAACCAATAGCGTGCCTTAAGTGCATTACTGTCTGTGAAGCGGTCATTTAACATTGTCTCTTTCTCGAATGGATATCGTTCACGCAAAATAATGACGTTTATAGGTACACAATACACCCTTGAAGTGCCATGACTAAAAAGTCAACCTGTGCATACATAACGGAACCATTATTTTATTTCTATAAACAGTTTGATAAAAATAAAAATAAATTGCAATAAAAATATAATTTATATAAACGAATTAAGGCAAGTCAACTAAAAATAAAATTAAAAAATGGAAAATCGAAACACAAGAACATCTGACATGATATATGTATATTGTAATCATCATACAACTATCATTTGAGTCACTATTTTGAAAGCTAGGTATTAATATTGGTCATTATAGTTAGACCGCATTCAAAAGAATGTGCGCTAAAAATATGTGTGTTGTTACGATGCAAAAAATGAACACAAAATAAGTTTTTCTAATAAGTAAGTACCCTTTTTTAAACTAAAAAATATTTATTTATTTGGAATATCTTACTAAGGCTTGTAATACGGGCTTGCCAGGCAACTTACCACCGCTTTCTTCTTACCGGACAAAGCTAGGGAATGGTCTTTTGATTGTGGTTGACCTATAGTTACTAATTTACCATTATTCAGTCTTAACATTGTTTGTTGCTTAGTACTATTCATTAATTAATTCAAAATAATTAACTTAAAAATATCTTATCTAACTTTGTTCTTAATTTCTGTGAACCTTTTTAATTGATCTATGAAATGAACACTATGTTTTACATTATATGTTTAAAAAACTGTTATGATTCAATAATAAATAAATAAATATATTTAAATTAAAATAATAATTAAAAAAATAATAATAAAATAAAATTAAAATAAATAAATTCTAATGAGTTTTTGTCGTAAATCGTTACACATGTCTACCTTCTCATCTCCCGAACCTATGTAAAATAAATATATATATATACCTACCTTTATAGGATTTAATATACTCATACTGTATGTAATATATATTATATTTTGTATATTTTCTTTTGGGATTTAATAAATAAATAAATATACCGAAAGAGCACTTGTGGGAATTAAATATAATATGTAGTCAAGGGATTAGAGTATGACGTTTTCTTGGGAATATTATAATGCAATTTTTTTTGGGAGGAGGGGTACGCCAAGATAAAAAACAACACATTTAAATTAATTTGATTTTCATCTCCCATTTGTTTTAACCGTAACACCGTGGTACCGTGCCGAAAGCAGGTCGTTTATTTGTACGATTAGTAATTTTGGTAACCCTTACCGCGATGACGCATTTTGAATATGTTTATTATACAGTACGTTTTATTGATATGTCAATTCATTGACATTTCCTGCTCTTACTACAATCGCATAGGTGTGGTCTCTGATGTATGTATGTACTCATACTTGTCATATATTATTATTTGCGTAATATATTATATAATCCAAATGATGTCAAACTTTTGTTCATTTTAATTTAATGATAAAATTACGAGAAATGCTCGTATATCAGTTTCAACAACTGGACAGCTTAAATGTGAAGTCAAAATGTTGTTTTAGATAAAAAATAGTATAGTACGCTATAAATATGTACGGTAGATGTAATTCAATTTCAATTTTTCAATTCAATTTAATTTATTTAAAAAATTACGTGATCTTGAAAAACTTAACATTCAGTTAGTACGCGTTATTATATTTAACTAGCTGTAACCCGTAAGAAATGAAGGAAGCGCTAGTATTACATTAATAGTATATTTTTGGCGATCCGGGTTCGGGTTTGGTGGCCCGGTGTTCAAGCCCCATTTCTGGCCGATTAATTTGTTTTTTTTTAACCGTGAATTCGAACGAAATTGAGGATATTACACGAAGTTACGGACAGACAGACGGGTGGACATACGGACACACAACGAAATTATTATGTTTGATTAATATACCTAAAGAAGAATTCATATCAAAGATGTAGGAGAATTCTGCTTCGGAAAACCCTCTCAGAGATATGAAACAGATCAATGTCCAAAGTGATATTCAACAGGCATAACAATCGGCAGGTTGGTCCTGTATATTGGAATGTTAAACAATCTATGCTGACGCTGTCTAAGGTAATTGTCAGGAACATAGAAACCAATGTTCCGCATAATTTCAGGATTGTCGATCATACCGCGCAACATTCGATAAAAATGCGTAATCAAATACACATTCCATCTTATCTCTAAACTATAGCAGCCAAGCATACCCTAGAGAAATTCGTTGAGTAAAGCCAAGGATAATGCCCGTACTCTCTCATGTAGAGATATCTCAGAAACTTCTTTTGTACTTTCTCTACCATAAGAGAGTACTTAATCTCATATTAATGTTAAACTTAAGTATATTTTTTTCGTTGTACTACACAAGATTCTCAGCGGAGCTATTGATTCTCTCTCTCTATCTGATATAAATTTGCATGTTAAACCCCGTATTAGAAACCCGGAGTTCTTCAGAATAAGTCAGCACACTAATAATGTCGGTTACTTTTCTCCCATCACAAAGTTGTGTCGCACATATAATTTGTATTGTGCTGACCCTAACATTGATACTTATATTCTTGCAGATACCTTATCTTCGTTCAAAAACTCACTCATATACAACATCCATTTTCTAAACGATGATATGAACCTATAGATCCATTAAATCAATCATTCATTAAATACTAATCGCACTACATTCAAATACAAAATATACAATACACTTAAATGTACATGTAAAATATAATTAATTGCAAAAATACATATTACTAGAGCGTGCCGAAGACACTTGTAATTGGGATAATGGGCATAGTCTTCACTGTAATGTTTATTATTAGAGTATCATGTACCTATATCCTGTTAGTGTCTCTAATAAATAAAAAGAAAAAAAAGTATGGATTTGTTTTAAATGGGTAATTGATTTTTTTAAATGAGTAATCTATTTTAGATTAGCCAGATGGATAGATTCATCCATTTAAGATTCGCTACAACTCCCCGAGACTGGGTTATTGTTGAACGTAAATTAGCATTTCCCGTAGCCAAGTTAGGAAACAGCTGCTGAAGGTTGTTCGTTGTGTGTCGGAGATAAGATCGAGATTTCCATCGGAGATCTACAAAAGAACAATAACTAATAAAGTGCGTGGAGTGATGCAACCTCATTGTTCCTCGCTGAACCAATGAATCAGATTGTTAATTAGCCCTCACGCACTGTACACCACCTGCTGCAGGTACAACCTCATCTCTAGGAACAACAAATGAGTCAGGTCTTCCACGGATGTCTGCCTCACGAGCCAGTATTCAAAAATTTAAATAATTTATTGGAAAATCCTTCCCATGATGTGTCCGAGATACCACGGATCTAGATGTTGGTGACGTTGAAACCGTAGTACTAAAAAGCCTAGGGCTTAAATTTTAATTTAAATGTCCTTAAATGAATCACAAAGTTAATTATGAAGAACGAGAATAGTGAATACTAGAGGATAGTTGCAATAAACCCTAAAACTGGATTGCATTAGGGCTTATTGGAACAGTAAGATGTACGGCCTACATACTACGTACTAACCTAACCTAATCTAACCTAACACTGGATTGCATTAGGGCTTATTGGAACAATAAGATGAATGGCTTACATACTACGTACTAACCTAACCTAATCTAACCTAACACTGGATTGCATTAGGGCTTATTGGAACAATAAGATGCATGCCATTCATACTACGTACTA
Source organism: Agrypnia vestita (assembly GCA_016648135.1). NCBI lineage: Eukaryota > Metazoa > Arthropoda > Insecta > Trichoptera > Phryganeidae > Agrypnia > Agrypnia vestita. The sequence continues at coordinate 13,004 of JADDOH010019725.1, read as the reverse complement.
ACCTAACCTAACCTAACCTGACACTGGATTGCATTAAGTCTTATAGGAAAAATAAGATGTTTGACATTAACAAAAAGATTAACAACCGGAATCAATAAGATGTATGACTGAATGACCTGTTGGATGGTCGAATCAAATAAAATAAAATAAATGACACTCTTATTAAAACTCCCTGCCTTGTATTGACTGCGCTCTGATGAAAACATTGTATTGAAACGAATGAATTTTTCGTAATTGATATAAGTTACTGTAATGATAGTCCAGTGTTTTACAAAAAGTAAGACAGAAATATTGAAAAAAAACGCAAACTGTGATGTCGCATATCTCTTTAACTATTGATATTAGGTCATGACAGCTGGACTCGTAATCAAGGCAGGAATAAAGTCCTGCGAGGTTATTAATGTTTTCCAAAAAACCCAGTATATTTATAATGTAAAGGTAAAAAAATCTGTAGGTGGCTAAATTTTTAGCGAAACCAAAATTTCGCAATTCAAATACTTAAAGATTAGGTGTATATGGTTTGAAAAAAACAAATTCGATTATTATTTATGTAGAAAGTTATAATGCTGTCTAATTTATATCTTACTTAATAACTTCCATTGTTGATATAACCATAATTTAAACACAAATTTGAATAAATAAGATTTTATTAAAAAAACATCGGTTGCGCCAGACATCACGACCGATTGTTTTATTGTTTTCTCAAACAAACTTGACGGATATGACACCGCTATGAGAAATTATGTTTTTGCTAGCCAGATGTATGTATTTGTCGCTTTTATCTAACATCTAGAGATTATCCTTGCAGATATCGCTGCCTAACTTATTAGTCAAATTTTACAAATCTAATTAAACTCGAGTTTGAGGTCAGAGGTGGTATTTCTTCACTCACTTTGGTTGGAAAAACAGGTGGCCAAAAACCTCAATCATGCTTGTGTAATTATGTTTCGTAAAACACAATCATCTCAGACAAATTGCCGCTGAAATGTCTATAAATATAAATATATCATGGATGTACGAAATACCATCGTTTCCAAATGTATCTGTCCATTACGTAATATTCAAATTATTTAAATGATTGTATGTTAATGGATGATCGTAATTTTATATACCTAATGACCGAAAATTTGTAAATTCGACAAAGCGATTCGTAAAAACAAAACTTATTACTTTTTTTTATTGAAACTTGTCAGTAGTTGGATAATCATGTGCAAAACGATTACTTCTTGGTTTTAAACTTCTCACTTTTACTTTCGCAAAAATATGCATCCAAGGACTGCATGTCCCATATTAACATTTTTTTAAACTAAGCGAATTCTGTGTAGTGTGTTTCTGGATTATTAAATGATATATTTTTAGTGTAGTGTATCTAATATATTTGATCAAATTAGCAATTTCGGCAGCACATGAATACAATCTTTATTTTTTCATGTGGTTTTGAAATCCAGTTCGTTTTTATTAAAACATTGAACTTAGTTAAATATTTCAGTTTTAATTTTTACAGAGATGAATTGACATACGTTTTACCCATTTGATGATCAAGTTTTTTTTATTATATCGTCAGTTCAGATGAGCTGTTTTTCTCCAAAAGCGTATGTGTTAAGAATTAGTAAGATCTGCCTAACACCACCTCTTCGGTTCCTATTTGTGCCACCTACCACCCCTAAAAAGCATCCCATATTTGCTACATATATTATTTATTTAACCCTTAATAGGCTTGGAATGTGCAAAGATACTTAATTTGTGTGAAATAACAATGATTGTTTATCAATTATTCATATATTTGGCGTTTCACAGATATCGTAGACTGATTAGTATTACATTTATTCGTCATTCAATTTTAACTACACACAATGTGGCTCCATGGGAAAATTGAATATAATTTTAATAGATTTAGTTTTAAAAGAAAGTCTATGTAGATTATACAACCAATTATTTATGTCTCAGTCTTGGCCATCCTTTTTATTTATTGCAGATTTTTTGCAATTTAATAGCACTCAGACGCATAAATTCGTTAAATCACAAATTTGTATATCTGAAGACGTTCATGGTTCCGGGTTCAAAACTCCTCTTAGATACATTAGCCGAAGTGTTAACTTGACCTTTTCCTCATTTTTATTATGGACATATGCGGATCCTCTTTGTTGCAAATGTTTTATTGTGTTCTCCACAGACATAGATCTGGTCGAGTCGAAGCCAGGCATGTGTTGCCCTCTCCAAAATATTTTAATTGTTTTATCCGTGACCTCCCGCGTGTCTATGATTTTGGAATATTATTATTGTGTTACAAAACGTATAAGTTACTAATCGTCGTATTTATTTTTATACGTTCCTTGAGACATTCTCGAATATTCCATGTTTATTCACATATAAATTTAACATTAACAGAATCGAAAACGTTCAAAAAACATTCCTTAAGCATATTAACTACAAATTTAATTTGAATTTTGACTATTTGGACTCAATAAAATTTCATAAATTTGACACTCTAGAAAACAGGCGAATATTGTCAGATCAATCCTTTCTTTTCCAAATAATTCATAACCTCATTGATTCTCCTGAAATCACCAGCTTGCTACCTTTCCACGTCCCATTCCGACCTACTAGACAGAAGTACATCTTTTCCCTTCAAACTTATCAAACCAACAATAGGAAATCCTCTCTTATTCCACGCATATGCTCAGATTATAATTACCTTTTAAATTCAATAGATATTTTTAACACAAAATATGAAGAGTATCGTCATATGGTGAGGCAGATACTAGAAACTCTTCCCCCTCCCTGATAATGTATATTATATACATCACAAGCCCTTTTGTGTCTATTAAAGTTAAATTTGGAACAATCGGTTAAATGAAACTGTGAAATGAAAGTTGTTTTATCTATCGACAAATTGAGTTATCTGTAGTTATGTCCTATGTGTGTTATCCTTTAATAGTGGGAGACATTTAACTATTTTTTGTATTTTATCTTACCAAGCGATTGTGTCTCCCTGTTGGATGGCCGAATAAAATAAAAAAATAAAAAAGTCATAAGAAAACTTAAAATTTATACATAGGTTTTCAGGTCCATGTAAGCTGTAAATTTATTCTGGCATCATTTTCGGACAGCTTTACCTAATATTTGAGCAAAATTTTATTTTAAATCAGTCGTGGTAGTACACAAAAAGATATTCTATCTTTACGGAATATTATATTGTAGAACACAATATAAAATAAGACCGATTGCGTGCGACATGAGAAATGTCTCGCATGTAATTATTACAGTAGCACGCAAGCGTCGTGTGTAAAGTGTTGCTTTATTAACACATTGTTTGCGTTTTTTTTTTAATCAATTTACGCCGGAAAGCGGGCAATTGTTATCAGGTTCGCCGCGAAATTACGTTTCATGTAAAATAGCTATAACTTCTGAACTATTGATCAAATTTAAATAAAGTTTTCAGTATCTTACCTTATTCGAAATCTTTTATTATGACCTGGTAACGAATTTTTATATTTTTGGATAGACAATTATTATATTTAAGTTTAAATTTAAAATTTTTGAAAAAACTGCACTTTTGTCGTAGGTATTTTTGATTTAGTCATTTTATGCACGTTCTACAATATACATATATACCTTTTATTGCTCATATATATGTATGTAAAATATATAAATATAAAGTACATATATATGAGAAATAAAAGGTAGGTATATATATATATATATATATATACATATATATATAAATACAAAACAATAAACACTAATATTGTTTGGAAATATGAAATCGTTGGAAACAATTCCCTTTATGTATAGGTACATCACAGAATTTACACATACACCGGGTTTCACTACGTAGGTACCTACTTTAGTACACACACGACATCTCCTTGGCAGATTCTTATTTCCAATCTATGTTGTGACTTTCTCGCATTTCTGCCGAACGCATGGTAGAAATTAAATACACTTCTCTTCTCGATTCGCCAAACTTGTAAGAGAACATCTTTTTTCCTTCGAAAAATTGCCCCTCCAAGGCGCCATACCCTCATCTAAAGATGGACGCTTTTAGGCGTCTCCCGCTTTCTACCAACAGTATGCAAAAGACGCGTTTAACTCCTGTTGTCGGTGATGTAACGTAGGTCTACATGTCATAGAAAATATGAAATATCTACCTTATTTACGAAAATTAAAACGTCACATTTTTCGTAATCATCGAAGAGACATTTTCACACCAAAATGACTAAATTAAACTGTTACCTATGAATGTACGGATTTTTAAATTAAAAAATATATATTCATTACTTTCGTATTTTCGGCCAGTGTGTAAAAGAGAGAAGAATATTGCACATCGCAGTTAATGCAGAGATGGCGGTTGCTTGGGTTTCAGTGAAAGCGAAAACAATATCGTAAGAGTACGGTAGAGTCGCGTAACGCGTGTTAGACAATGAAGGAGTGCAGGCGACCTAGTGACCGCGTCGTTGAATTACATCGGCGTGAGCGCACGCAAATTCGATATGCCATGATTTTATAATAATTTACTAAAATAATGCAAATATGTACGTTTACCTTACACAATTATATAAAGGGACATTTAAAAAATCTTATATGTATCGAATAAATGCATATTTTATCACATATCAAGAACAATGCCGATTTTTAATCAGGTAACGCTGTGTTACACCACCGTTCACGATGGTATTTTTAGCACAGTCTTTTAAGAGTTAAGCCATGTATTCAATAGGGGACAAACTGTCCATCAACAGCACGCGCGGCATAGAGTCTACGTGACGTTGCAACGTCGTGCACTGTTCCGCGACCTCGCGCACTACATAGCGCGGCATTTCTACGTGCCGTGGCAACGTTGCCATGCGCACGGTACCCGAGCGAGCTCACTGCAACATTACGCGGAGCGTCAGTACCACGTGGTATGTTTACAAGTGAATACGCATGCGCTGTATCTGTCAATATGACAGTGTGGGGAAACGAAATTGTTCTTGAACTCATCGAGCTGTATCGATCGAAGATCGCATAGAATATCCGTCCTTCTTTCTCTTTGCAGTAAATAATTTCGCATCCACCACTTTTTTCTCCTCTTACGTTTCGATAAACTCGTTAACATAAATGCAGCTGTCATCATAACCTCATAGGGCGACATTTCCGCGACGTGTGGAAAACAATAATTATTTGCAAAATGGACCTTGTTTTTAATAATATTCAATTTACTACAGTAAAACCTCGATAATTTGAAATTGCGACCCAAAAAAACATTTCGAATTGCGCGGAATCCCGTTTTCGCCAAATGAGATACCGCAGCTGTCAACATAACCTCATCGGGTGACATTTCCGCGACAAGATATGCGAGTCCCGGTGTGTACACGTCAAATGACCGCGTCATTGTTCCCGAAACATGAGTGTAGATGTTGATGCGACATGCCGAGCGGAATGTTTCGCGATTTGTCCCCTAGTGAATACATGGCTTTAATCTCAGATAACACTTGCGGCAAATGTCATCGATTCGCCCACAGCGTGTAATCACCTGAGAAGCGGATCACCATACAATGTCATCCGCGATTACCGATGATTGCGCCACGGCCAATCAGCCGTCGCGCGAGGTGGCGGAGAAAGCTGGCGTCACGAACAAAGCTCGGGTATTTTCCGAGTTGACGAAATAGCTTGTTTAAACAAGTGTACGTGTTGCGCAAGGGATTAATATTTTTTTTGTTTCGTTTTACAATGTTTGCGGGCCTTGTGTCCGTGACTGAGTTTTTCGACTCTGATCCCACCGCGCAAATACCAAAATTCGGAGGTTCGAGCGCCGCCACTTGTCTGTATCATTGTATCATGTATCACTAACTAAATAAAGATATATATTAATTATTAAAAAAATATATTTATACAGGGTGTACCAGAGCTAGCAGCAGAAACTTGGCCGGTAGATTCCTGACTATGTTATGAGTCTAAAATGTTCAAGCAACCATGGTCTAATATCAATAGTTATGGAGATATGCGACATCAAATTTGCATTTTTTTTCAATATTTATGACTTGTTTTTTGTAAAACGTTGGACAATCATTACAGTAACTCATATCGATTACGAAAAATTCATTGGTTTCAATACAAATTAAATAAAATGATAAAAACCCTGAAAAAATTCCAATTGGAATGTTTTCCGATTGGAATTCGAAGGATTTTATTTTTTTATTTGACTTATGTTAAATGGAATGAATTTTTGATATTCTATATAAATTACTGTAATGATAGTCCAACGTTTTACAAAAAATAAGTCAAAAATATTGAGAAAAAAAATGCAAACTTTGATGTCGCATATCTCCTGAACTATTGACATTAGGTCATGATAGCTTAAACATTTTCGACTAATAATCAAGGCAGGAATATAGTTCTGCGAGGTTAATAATGTTATTTATTAAAAATGGTTTTTATTTACTTTTAAACAATATTCCACATTTTTTCAAGCAATCCGTGTTTCATTTCCAGCTGGTCGCATCAGCAGCCGGCGACACCGCCATGACGGCGCACCAGGTCAACGACGCCCTCGGGGAGGTTTTGTCTGAGCCGCTCTTCTCCCTGGAGGACGAGCTCGAGGAGACCGTCTCCTTCATGAGGGGCTCCCGCCAGCTGAGGCAGACCAACAGCATCGGCCACACGCACATAGAGACCATCGACGTGCAGTGCACGGACAGGGGCATGGACGTCACCATAGACTTCGCGGAGCCCTTCGGGGGCGTGGTCTACAGCAAGGGATACTTCAATGATCCCAAGTGCAAGTAAGTTGCCTATTTATACATTACTAGATCTTCATAGAACTTTTGGAAACCTTCTAGAACATTCTCATTCCAGAACTTCCAAGAAATTCAAATGAACCTTCTAGACACACCGATAAATTCGCGCCACTCAGTTTAGAACCTTATAGAACTTTCGGAAATTTTCTAGAACCTTCTCCTTCCAGAACTTTCTAGAGCAGGTTTTTCCGGAACCTTCTAGACTCACCGACACAGTCAACGCGCCTATTTTGAAACAATCTGAAGCATTTGCAGCCTTCCCATAACAAAACAATGTGCTAGAAAGCACATTTTCGTCACTCACTCCCACCCACGCACAGTCACCCCCACCAAACTCGCACATTTTCGACGTGACGCCAAGGGCTATCCACCACCATAACCACCGGTGGGTGGTTGTGGCTGGTTGTGGAGAAAACTTGGCGGATAGGGAAACACGGGTTTCTTTATATATATATATATTGATTTTAAACTGTTTTAAACAGTGGAGTGACAACTTCCTCAAAGACATCTCTGCCTTAGAGCTTCGGAACTGGAGAGAGCTGGCACTAGACCGAGATGAGTGGAGGAAGATTATTGAGGAGGCCAAGACCCACCAAGGGTTGTAGTGCCAAGAGTGATGATGATGATGTTTTAAACAGTTTTAATTTTATATACTGCTGCTAATGCGCGTGGGACATCGAGTCACAGAAATACATTTGTGCAGACCGATTGCGGAATGATCGGTTCATTTTTTGTGCCACCACTAGGAAATGCAATTCCGAGTCGGGATCGCCCTTTCGGGATCCCTCGAGATTAGAATTTCCAATCCCGCGGGATCCCTACGGATCGGGATCCCGAATACTTTTGTGTTTTTTTTTTGTTTATCGAGCTGAATAGCAATTAACGACAATGCCTTGCATTTTTATATCAGCAATTTTAATAAAATGTTCATTATTAATCATTGTATAGCTGGTTGGAATTAAAGTTAGCTAAAAATTACATTTAGCGCGCGTATTATAAATGGTGCTCACTCTTGTCTACCGCGTATTCTTTGGGCACTCTACCCTACACCTCGTTTCTTAAAAAAACATACGATCTGATTAATTTTTGAAGCTGGCAATGGAAAAACATCGCGTAACTCGATGCCTCTTAAGGGCAATCATAATATAGATACGTATTTATCATCTCTTATACGATCCCTTTCAAAATAATCCCCTCCGTAAGGTTTTTCCATTCCAGGAAGCAGTATCAGAGATTATTCTCCGTAAGGCTATTTAGAGACATCTCGTAATACGTTTCACCTCCCGACCCAAATGACGGTCTTTCACGTTTATTTTGATTTTGGGAAACATACTCTTGATGAACTCGATTGTCAGTCCACCACATCTCCTTAGGCCGGCCGCACTTTGGATACGAATTATTACGTACAGATTCGTACAATTATTTTCGCACGTATTGAGCGCGCACATTGATTGCGTCTTGCGTTGGTCACGAAAAGTTACTTTTCGCATTTCTCCAATAACGTTTGTGCCAAATGAATAATCTATATTTTCTGGAAAACTCTATTACGGCAGACTTAAATAATGACAAATTCCATGACTATCTATCTAATAGATTCACAAATGCTGGGGAGAATCCAAGTGCAACGAGAGCTCGTAAAATCGGAGAAATGTTTAAAAGTTTTTTTGTTCGAAGTACATAATTATACCTCACCTTCATTAAACCAAATTATTTAACTAACAGATATTTTTTAGTTCTTTAGAGATTCTCCGCCATGATCTGCGCTGATGGTCACGCAGTTGAATCACTTTGGTCCCGCAAACATTTGTGGTCATGTGTCAAATTGACAAAATTTTCAATATCCATCGTACGAAATCGCAAAAATTTCCGAAGACATCCGGATCGTGTCGGACGTCGCATCTATACGTGCGTACACGCACTACTAAATCGTGTATTGCTTGCCCAACGTAACTTGGCGTGCGGCGAATTTTGAACTAAAACCCGCCCCGCCCGCACCCGGCGGTAACCCCTCGCCCTGTCATTTAGTTCAATTTTGTATTTGTTCGGGAGCTGTGACATCTTGATTACCAATATACACTGAATTATTATGTACGAAACATCCTAAACAGTCCGGGATGGTGCAAGAACAATTGCCAATGAAGTATTAAAGTTTTGCGAAGCTGAAAAAGCGAATAATGGACCGATATTACCGTCTGACAGTTTTGACAGATAGAATGGCCGCCATTACTGCATGATTTCTTTGGTGCTGCCCGACCAAATTTCTGTATTTAATACGACTCCGGTCACCGGACATTCTGAATATGTCTTTTGTAATATATTTACACCCTGACAACTTTTGTTACGCGATAGGGACGCCCTCCCTCGCACGCCAAGTTATAGTGGTACGTCTTTACAGTGTGCGATGTTCAATACTATTTCGAAGGTCAGGAATGTACTTACTTGCGTATTCGTACGTATACGTACTACTCAATTTTGTACGAAAACGCATGCAGTGTGCGGCCGGCGTTAGGGGATAACCTCCTCCCTGGCACATATTTCATTAGAATGCGCTCCTGCAGTCTCGATACATTGTACCAAAAAAGTGGCAAGATTCGTGTTTGACGGAATGTATGAGTTGGACAATAAACTTTGAATATGTCTTGTCCTAAAACATTTTAAGTATCATGTCTTAAGGTTCAATCAAGATTAAACTGAGAAGACGCCTTGACTCGACGTTAGTTGCGCGTGTAGCTACTAGGGATGGGCGTTGAATGGACGGACTAGTTTAAATCAACCGTTGACGTTTCATCGATTCGTCGACGGTTTACGTTTATCGCATGGACTAGTTGAATTCGTAGACGGTGGACGATTCGAGATTCAACGTAGTGCAAAGCAACGAGCGAGAGCAAGACAAAACGTCTCCGTTTATTTCTCTCTCATCTCTCGCTGTCGACTTGTAGATGCCATAGACGACTCGACGGGTAATTTCATTTCAACTCTAAAGTACACGACCATAGAGTGCAGATCTGTGTACACGAACTATGACAGAGACTTGAAATTTGAATGCATGCGTAGGGTGAGATAGGCTTAATAAGCTATTATCTATTATTTTTTACTTGATTTGTGCGATGTGCACGTGCGACGTTCGGTGAATTCCCAATTTTGCGCTGTATAAAATAAAACAATTCTGTTTAATTATTTTATTTTTTATTGAACTAATATTTTACTGCTTACACCTGATATTGTTGTGTATACCTACTTCTTTCTTTATTATATATAGAAAGAAGTATATAAAACAATATGTAAAAGCCTAAAATGTGCGTAAACAAATAAATAATAAAATATTTCTTTTTACATATAAGCACAAGTAGCGGTTTTACTTTCCCCGAAACTATATTCCTTCGAACTTCTTTAAATTTTAAAAATTAACGTAATAAAAATAGCCAACAGTTGAGCCGTCGAGCAGCGCCGCGTCGAGCCGTAGACAGTTGACCATCGTCCCGATGTTTAGATAGAACGTCCGCGTAACGAAGTTGACGCGTCAACTAGTTGACGAATTCAACTAGTTGATCGTCTCGTCGATGGACGGACGTGGACGGTCTCGTTTCGTCGACGGTAAATACGTCGACGACCCATCACTAGTAGCTACATCAAACCGGAAATAATTTCTGCTTTTAAATTAACTCACTTACCCACATATTATTCAAGCACGCGTCGGTGTGTTTACAACATGAATGAAAATACCTTGCTTACACTAACCGGTATGTAAATGTCTTTATTTTAAAGTGAAAAGCCAGCCATGTCGGTCCTGTTGTAGTTACGTATATTTATGACGATACGATATATTTATATTTATTACGTGTGTTCTGCATGGGTCTCGATAACAATATTTTACGAAGCTTGCATACAGTAGTATATATAATTGACTTCACCAAATGGTACAATTTTGCAATTTAAAAAGCAGTTAGTTCGTTTTCTGTTGATACATTGGAAAAGATGTTTACGCCTAGAAAATGATGTGTAGGAAATACTATTATAATAATAATAAGTTTTATTCACATCTTATTTTGTATTATGTTACACTTCGGCTGCCTAACTAGGGATTACCTAAGATTATTTTTAGGTTTTCACGGCCACTCAGAATCTTCTGAGTGGCCGTGAATCAAAAAAAAAGATTTCGAATTATGCGGAACCCCGTTAAATCGAAATTCAAGGAAAAAAAATCGCGATGCGAAATTCGCCAAAATCGTAAATCTCATGAGAAAAATCTATGTTTTGCATATTTAAGAAATCATTTTGAATACGCAATATATATTATGCCAATGTAAAGATTGCGACATTTCTTTTACTAAAGTATTTGCTTTTCTCACTTGTGAAAAAATCTAAATGTGTTTTTCGATTTCGTTACGTTTGGATGCCCGTGATCGAAAATGTTTAGAAGATATCTCTGAATTTATGGAAGACTTATTCAATCTTCACTCAATTTTAACCTTCGATTTCGACTTTTTTCTCACTCAGATCAACTATAAGAAATACAATCGTCCACAAAACGTGAAATTAAATAAATTAATACTACATAATAATAATAGATACATAATAATACATAATACTAATACATACGTAATAATACATAATAATACATGAAAGAAAAAATAACCCACAAAAACCAAGTTTTTACAATACTCCCTTTCTTATTTTTGTGTTTCGTGTCTACCACATGCTTCGGAATCTCCACACAACTTACTGATTTGTATGAAAAACCATTAAAAATTTGAAAAATCCAAAATTACACTATAATTATATTTTTTTAACGGAAATTTGATAAATCTTCTTGATCGTCGCCACGAGTCTAATTGCAAAGTTTCAGCTCGATTGGATCACGGGAAAAGGGTTAAAATTCGATCCAAAGTTTTTTCGTCAAGCAAGCAGACGCCACGAGTTAAAAGAAAGGAAGTAATAAGTCAGTAATAACCTTATACAAAGAAAATTAAAAATTTTAACAACACAAACATATACCAAAACGGAATTTAAAAAAGTCAAAAACAATTTTAAAGGCGCAAACTAAAATTATCCGCGCATATTATGGCAGCCAACTGAAGAAAGCATGCGTAGGATTCCTCCATTGTAGGGATCGTGGCATAATATATACAGATAAAGTGCATTCCACAAGGTACCGCGACACATATAAAGGACATCCCACACGAGTGCGCGCGATCAAAAACTGCGCGCACTCGTGGTTTTAATAACTTGTTAAAAAAATATGCGACTTAAAACGTATTGATTTGAATTTTTGCATATTTCAAGAAATCATTTCGAAAACTTAATATTGCGACATTGATATTACTAAAGTACCTGATATTGATGTATTTGTTGTTCTCACTTTGCGAAAACTTAAAATAATTTTTCAATTTTATAAAAATTTAAAAAAAAAATCGAATCATGTGAAATAAAATGTCTTGATTTATGGCGCAAGGGGCTAAAAAATTATTTTAAATTGCGAATTAACGGGGTTTTCGTATTATCGGAGCTAATCTACAGTGAAATTAACATTTTGGTACGTGTGGGTTTGAAAGATTTCGAATTATGGCGAATTTCGAATTATCGTGGTTCGAATTAACGGGGTTTTCAGTAGTTGTTAATACAAGGGGCATTCTTATTAATTATAAAAATAATATCACTTAAAAATTAAATTAAAATTCACTCGCATGTTCCCGCAACAATTGTTATCGTTGTAAAATATCATATCATGAGAGGTACTGGCTCCCTAGAATCCGGCCTGGCGTTGCTCAGGATTCAGGGAGGGAGTTAAGGGTTATGGGGTGTGTTTGTTTAGTACGAACCTGCAGGGTAACGATACTACTAAATTTTAAAAGTTTAATTAGAAGTTTCTGAGATATCTCTACATGAGAGAGTACGGGCATTATCCTTGGCTTTACCCAACCGAGTTTCTCCAGGGTATGCTTGGCTACAATAGTCTAGAGACTAGAAGAAATGTGTATTTGATTACACATTTTTATCGATTGTTGCGCGGTATGATCAATAATTCTGAAATTATGCAGATCATTGGTTTGTATGTTCCTGATAATTACATTAGACATCGTCAGCATAGATTGTTTCACATTCCAATAACAGGACCAACCTGCCGATGGTTATGCCTGTTGGAAGAGCCACAGCTATGCTGAACAAAATCGCTTTGGGTATTGATATATTCCATGTGTCTGAGGGGGTTTTCCGAAGCGGGATTCT
>JADDOH010019722.1:0-18492 GCA_016648135.1 Agrypnia vestita | reverse complement strand
ATATTCTATCATGGGTGGAAATGGCGAATGTTACATTGTGTAAAGTGATCACTTAAGCCAACCATAAGATAGGTCATAAGTCCTATGTACACCCAAATGACTTCTATACCTACTTTCCCATAATAAATATAGTTTCGTCTCTGTGAGATATCTATAATATACCTTAATTGACATAATTTTTGTATGTTTAGGCAGTTAAAATTCTCCCTGAAGAAGCTACGGTCGTAGCGAAACCTGGTTGGATTTGAAAATAAATATAAGTGGTGTTAAACTAAGTTATTTTTATTTATTTAATATATTTCCAAATCACATTTGGAATTAGCAGGTATCTAAGGCTTCGCGACGTTCCATGAGCTGAACAACGCAAAAAGATATCTTCTTTACATTTAATTAAGATTTAAACTATTAAAAAATCTACTTTTGCCTGCGTTTACCATTAATAATATATTGTAGGTTCGCCATTTCTGCACCAGAAATCGTTATCACACGACAGTATAATATTAACGACAAGTTGATTGATCGGCTACTCCGCGTCTAACGCTATCCCACGGATAACAAAGCCAAGTATTTGATTAATAAGTGAATTAGGTACATAAAAGTTATTTGACCGATATTTATGTATTCATATTCCTAACACGTTTATCGCAATGAAGAATTTTCAAATGTAGTACACGACCTAAAGGTACTGATACACATGCTTATTAGTGGCACGTGAGCATGCGCAGTATTGACCTTCTTTAGCCCTTGCTTATTAGTGGCACGTGTGTACGCACATTGCTAGTATTAAGCATGCTCATTAGTGGCATGCTCAAAAATCAACCGCCGCGCGCCGGTTGATTTATGAGCATGCTAATGTCATTCACCGTGAGGAGGGGTATCTTTTGAGCATGTGTGAACAGGCTTGCTTATCATGCTTATGCCATTTCCGGCTAGTATTGATTATCAATGCGATCTTCTCAGTCCGTGACAGACGAAACAAAAATGGCGCGTTGGGGAGATGATAAAACATTACTTTTCGTGACTTGTCTGTGGAATACTCGGTCACCGCTATGTAAAAATAATATAGCAAGAAACAATGTTTATGAAACTTTATTAAAAGACATGAATGATTCAAATCTTACAATAAAAATTGTAAAAACTAAAATCAAAAATATTTCGATTTATTGGTTCACTTGAATTTTCTATTTCAGTTTGCAAGGTTTCAATTTTGAACTAGAGTTTCTCTCTATTCTATGACAAGAGCATATAATACCGCATACCACTAATATATACCACTAATAAGCATGTTAGCTCTGAGCATGCTTATTTATGAGCATGCTTAAAATAAGCATGCTAATAATCAGCAAGTGTGCACAGTTGTTAGGGCATGCTAGTTTTGAGCATGCTAATGAGCATGCCAGTAATGAGCATGTGTATCTGTACCTTAATTGACAGTGACGATTATGTATGTCCTCAAGAATATTTATTTATTATTTTTTATTATTATTATTAGATTTCTTGTATTTTTCTTGTCGTTTCGTGACCGCCAGGCGCCGGCCGCGAAATGATGACGTGATTGGTCGAAACTGACATCCGACATGTTTTACGCCAATCGCTAGCAAGGATTTAAAACTTTAATAAATCTGACCAGTTGACTGTTCGAAAGCGAAGTGTCGGTGCCTTTTCTACTAAGAGTTGACATTCTTTTTCGTGTGGTTACAATATTCGACGTATCAGTTAACATCAGCCTTTCTGAATAGACAAATCGATCTGTTCCGGATGCGAGGAAGCCAGGAGAATAGGAGATTGGATTCGCACTCGCGCTGTAAGTACAATTTGTCAGCTGTATATGTAGCTAGCTTGGTATATAGACGCACCAGTATAAATTGGCATGCGAGGGAGGGCGTCCCTGTCGCGTAACAGAAGTTTCCAGGGTGTAAATTTATTACACAATACATAATGTACAGAATGTCCGGTGATCGCTGTCCGAGCCTTTAATAGAAATTTGGTCGGGCAACACTAAAGAAACGCACCAGTAATGGTGGCGGCTCTATCTCTCAACCTGTCAAACCGTATTGCCTGCCCAACATAACTTGGCGTGCGGCAGGATTGGAACTAAAACCCGCCCCGCCCGCACCCGGCGGCAATCCCTCGCCCTGTAATTCAGTACAATTTTGTATTTGCTCGGGAGCTGTGACATCTTGATTACCAATATACACTGAATTATTACGTCCAAAACAACCAATACAGTCCGGGGTGGTAAAAGAACAATTGCCAATGAAGTATTAAAGCTTTGCGAAACTGAAAAAGAAAATAATGGACCGATATTGCCGTCTGTCAGTTTGACAGATAGAGCGGCCGCCGCGAAGCGTGCTGTTACTCGACCAAATTTATATTAAAGCCTCTGACACTGGTCACCGGACATTCAGTACATTATGTATTGTGTAATAAATTTACAACCTGGCAACTTCTGTTTCGCGACAGGGGCGACCTACCTCGTAGGCCAAGTTATCGTGGTGACACTCTAATATCGGTCCATTATTTGCTTTTTCAGCTTCGCAAAACTTTAATACTTCATTGGCAATTGTTCTTGCACCATCCCAGACTGTTTTGCATGTTTTGGAGATAATAATTCAGTGTATATTGGAAATGAAGATGTCACAGCTCACGCTCAAATATGAAATTGAACTGAATGACAGGGTGAGGGGTTACCGCCGGGTGCGGGCGGGGCGGGTATATGAATTTACCGTGCGTTTCTTTCGTAAAAACTTATTTTTTTCTCCCCCAAGCCTGAATGAGCAGCGTAGAATCAATATTCTTGCATTGTTACATTCGTTAAATCATTTTCTTTTCATTTTCCGCTCCCGCCTGGACAGTCGACCATTACCGGTAATAAAACACAAGCGGTATCTATGATTAGCTAAGTACTGGCTCTGTTTGCGGTACTTAGGGAAACGACCACCCCGGCGCAACATTACGTCAATACTAAAGACACGAGGATTTACGCAAACGACCAATAATTCTGATTCCGAGGGCTGGTAGACAAACCACCCTTGTGGCGAATATTCTCGATTCATTTTAAAATAAAGATTTGATAATTCGAGATACTAAAATGATTGTGTAAGACTGTTGCTACGTGCTCACAGAATTTCTATAAAACTAGCTGTGCCAGCGCGGCTTCGCACGCGTAGATTTTTAGAACACTGTTTGGATCGTCATAGAACTTTCGCGAACCTTCTAGAACATTCTCCTTCCAGAACTTCCCAGAAATTCGAATGTACAGGAACCTTCTAGACACACTGACATATTACGCCACTCAGTTTAGAACCTTATAGAACTTTCGGGAATTTTCTAGAACCTTCTCCTTCCAGAACTTTCTAGAGCAGGTTTTTCCGGAGCCTTCTTGACTCACCGACACAGTCAGCGCGCCTATTTTAAAACAATCTGAAGCATTTGCGGCCTTCCCATAACAAAACAATGTGCTAGAATGCACATTTTCGTCATCCACTCCCACCCACGCTCAGCCATCCCCACCAAACTCGCACATTCTCAATGGGACACCAAGGGCTATCAACCACCATAACCACCAGGAGGTGGTAGTATCTGGTTGTGAAGAGAACTTGGCGGATAGGGAAACACGGGTTTCTTTTTATATATATATATATATTGATTTCTATAGTTGTACAGAATTCTAAAACCTTCCTAAAATTCACTACCCCCTAGATATTTTTATTTATTTTATTTATTAAATCCCAAAGGAAAATATACAAAATATAATATATATTACCTATATTATGAGTATATTAAATCCTATAAAGGTATATACATATACCTGTACATAGGTTTGGGAGATGAGTAGTTAGACAAGTTAGAATGATTTACACACGACTAAAACTCAATAGAAAATATATAAGTAAATGTATATTCTCCTGACGACAAAAGTGTCGGGAAATTATGCTTCGCAAATCTATAAACTTCTTCTCTGAACTATCTATCCTATTCTACGATTCTTTAATATAAAAGATTACATTTGAACGTAACTTAAGCCACCTTGTGGAATAAAAAAATGTATTCAATTTAACAAGAATTGACCTAACTATTGCTAATTTTTTTATTTCATATTTTTTGCGCCTCAACAGGCCAGGAGGTCCAATTACAGAAGCGAAATACATCATAAAATACCCAGGCTTGAGTATATTACACAGATTAAAATTGTGACCTCACCGGGAAACGAACCCGGAACCCTTGGTGTGGGAAGCCAGTGTCATACCCACTGCGCTACGAGGGCCGTAATTGACGCAACGTACAACGTTTCTTTTATTATAATTGTTTATGGCGTACATTGTTTGATGTTTTTTATTGAAAATTATTTTCAAAATTTTCACAATATGCTCTCCCGTTTTTGTCGCCATGGTTTGAGTGAAATTGATAAGTTTATTATTTTATTATTAAATAGTGTAATGTCTACGTACCAAATCGATTTTTTTTTGTGTAAATGAGAGCATTTTGAAAATAATTATTTTCGTTAAAATAATCGAATTTAAACATTTAAAATAAGTAAACGGCAAATTATATCAAAAAAATCTTTGTTACATCGTAGATAATGTTATTACTAAGATGTGTGAAAAATTTAAACAATGTTGGCTTAATCGTTTTTGAGATATTTTATCTAAAAGTCAAAAAAAAAGTAGTTTGGAGAAAAACGCAAAATAATAATTAAATTCGTCTAAAAAATTACTTGCCACGCTAGCTTTCCAACTACTATAACTCAGCCATTTTTAAGATTTTTTGAATAATAAGCGAAGCCACAAATTATTTTTTAAACTTCAAACTATAAGAAATGGTGATTTTTGAAGCATTAATTAAACTGAGATAAAAACACGTTTATGAAATTTGTTAAAAACAAACGAACGCAACTTCAATGTTTTTACTTTTTCTTTTAATAAAAAGGTATCAAATTTTGTGCAATTTTAGATATTTTTGGGTTTTACGTGTCATTAATTTAAAAATATATATATATAAAATATTTCTACAATGATTTTTATAAATGTTTGTACGAAAGCGGCCTGACTATTTTGAGAATATAGAATCGACTTTAATGTATGATTTAAAAACAATACCTGTTTTGTTTTTACTCACTTCCTTTTTACTCGTAGCGTCTGCGGTTTGTCTGCCGGAAAAAAATTGGATCGATTTTTAACCCTTTTCACGTGATCCAATCGAGCTGAAACTTTGCAGACAGACTCGTGGCGACGATAAAAATGATTAACAAATTTTCGTTTAAATTTTTTAAAATAATTATAGTATAACTTTGGATTTTTCGAAATTTTAATGTTTTTTTCAAATTGGAATCAATACAAATGAGCAATGACCCCGACGCGTGCAGCGAATGCAGGAAACCTGATTCAATGAGAAAGGTAGTATAATAAAAGCTTGGGTTATGGGTTAGTTTTTTCAATTATGGACTGGCTGCTTCTCGCACGACTACGTTAATTTGTTTGATAGGTTTGATAATACGATTAATAAATTAATTATCTTGTATGAATAATGATTAAATTGCACTAGCTTGCTCTGATCAGTTTTTTCGGCATTGCGTAATAATTTAAACAATCCTACAGGACAGGTGCAGTAATCTTCATACCGAGTCGTGCACCGGCATACTGATGAGATGTAATCGTTTTTAATTGCATTCGAATTGCGTACCGCGTAGTCTTACCGCTTTTTCACGGAATAACTCTCGAGTCCCCGGAAGTTCTGAGGAGAGAAGGATTATGAAACAGGAGTAGAAAATGTGGATGTTCCTTCGGTTATTCGATAACTGTTCCTAAAACATAGTGGCCTATTTATTTACTAGAAGGGAGAAATCGACTACTGCCGTTTGTTTATCCTAGGGTCTGTCTGCATGATGGCTTCGTAGCGGGTAGAGATGATAAAATGTTACATTACTCAATTATTTTATTAATAATTTCAACTTCGTTGGGCATGCTAAGTAAAGATATTAATAAACAGGCATTGAATATATTGAATTTGAATAAATTTTAATTAATTTGTTAAAAAGATGTAATATAATCTATATATATATATATATATATATATATTCTATATAGGTATATATAATATATATATGTTAGTTCTAACTACTTTGGGGGTAACCCGCGTCAAATTCTGGTCGTCAGGACCAGTCGTCTGCCGACGTTTCGAACAGATCTAACTGTTCATCTTCAGGGCGCCTTGTCGATGAGCTGCTTCTCCAAAAAGCGTACAACCGTTTGGGTCCGGAGCTCACCGTCAAGTGAGTCAAGCTCACCCCAAAGTAGTTAGAACTAACATATATTGTACCCGTGAAAGCCTTAGATTTAACATATATATATATATATAGAAACCCGTGTTTCCCTACCCGCCGTGTTTTCTCCGTGGATGGCCCTTGGTGTCACATCGAAAATATGCGAGTTTAGTGGGGGTGGCTGTGCGAGGGTGGAGTGGGTGACGAAAATGTGCTTTCTAGCGCATTTTCGCATGTTATGGGAAGACTGCAAATGCTTCAGATTAGAAGGTTCCGGAAAAACCTGCTCTAGAAAGTTCTGGAAGGAGAAGGTTCTAGAAAATTCCCGAAAGTTATAATATACAAGATTCTAAGCTGAATGGCGGAATGTGTCGGTGTGTCTAGAAGGTTCCTGTACATTCGATAAATTTCTGGAAGGAGAATGTTCTAGAAGGTTCGCGAAAGTTATATGACGATACAAACAGTGTACTAAAAATCTACGCGTGCGAAGCCGCGCGGGCACAGCTAGTTTGCTACTAAAACATACATTGCAATCTAACTTAGAATGAAAGTGATAATGGTTCAAACATATAAATGAACATTTATACCCATATCAGAATATTAATCGGTACAGATGATTTTTTTTAGATATATTATATATATGTATATCAATACATTGATTTGGAAAAATTAAATATAAAACCACAAATTAGCCCATAGATAAATTAACAACATAAATAATTGTAATACTACAACTAATATTCGTAATATTATTTTCGTTTTTTGAGTAAAAAATATACTCTAAAGGCCGGTTGTTTGATTAGAAGTAAGAGTAATAGTTATTAACACAACACAGATTTTTGCGTCTTCCACCAATCAAAATACCCGTTTACGTAAAAATCTATAATTTTTACTAACCCGTTACTCTAACTACTGATTGTTAAACGCTTAATTCTTAAAAAAATATCTTCACAGAATAAAATTAATTATTAATTCTTATATGTTATTATTAACATTGATACTAATTTGTAATTCGGTTTGAACATTCTTCTATCCTGTATTTTTACTGTTGTTTATTTTGGATAACTTTTAATATTTATAAAGGTACAAAATTTTATTTTATTTAGCTTCGCATTCCGTAATTATTTATATATAAAATATGTGTAATTTTCTGAAAGTCGAGCAACCCTAAATCGCCTTAACGTATTAATAATAATTTCAAGCAAACCTTACATGATCGTAACACATGACGCCGGGTTTAGCTTGTAATCATTTCCCTTACGGGTTAGGGGGTGAGCCAGTGGGGTTGGGAGAAAATTCCTTTTGATACAAAGATTTATAGAAAATGAAAGAGGGTAGAAATAATAATTGAAAGGAATGCGGACATTAGTCATGTAATTGATAAATCGATATTTAAACCATTTTAGTAGATAGGTATCATGATTTTACCAAGATTTAATAAGGGAATTTAAATGAAATGCAATGCAAAATTTCGGTGTTGTAATACACTCTATGATCGATGATCCTATAATTTTTATATAACATGCATGTTAGCCTTTAGTTAGAGTAATATCATATAATACGTCATATCAGCCCAGATGCTAAATTTGAAAAAGACACATCATTAAGATTCAAAAATAATTTTAAAATCCCAAAATATAATACCAAACTGTGTCAACAAAACTACATATACTTGGGCATAAAAAACTTCAATAACCTACCTACAGATATTAAGAAAATCGACGACTTACAACAATTAAAGAAAAAAATAAACCAACACTTTAGATCGATACAATTTGACAATGCATAACAAGACACATAGCTAAGGAACAAATAAGCCAAATCCAAAATAAACTAATAAAGTGTAAGCCCCTCACCAAGCACATGAGCAAGTCTCATTTTCGGAGAGGCAAAGCAATAAAATAAAATGTATTTAAGTAGATTGTAATAGACAAATGTATTACGATTTAAATGTAGTTTTAATATTAAATTAAAAAAAACTAAAAAAGAAAACCCATATGAAGAGTATTTTGTGAAGGTGTTGGTGTGTAAATAATACTATGGGTGGTGTGTAGTGATATTTACATGCTAGTGTAGTGTTTGTCCTGACGAAGAGACGGGTTACGTCTCGAAACCGGTAGACAAAAAGTATTTTTTTGTGGTTGCACAAACTAATAAATGGTACTATCGACTGTCCTCAACTACTAGAACGTATCTGCTTGCGTGTTCCGTCTCGCATAACTAGAAGTCATGCAGGTTTTGCCGTGGAAACTGCAGCTACTAACTATATCTTTAATTCCCCACTGCAAAGGCTTCCTAGACTAGCAAACAGATACGAGCAACTGGACGTCTTTGCCAATAACTGTATATTATTCAAACATATATTAAAAGGTATATTGAAAGGTTACTAGTATTTGTCGAATTGGACTTAAATAATTGATTTGTGTTTGTATGTATATTTTTTATTATAACGACTCTCGAAGCTTGTGCTATACCTTTTCACTCTACATTATTACTTTTTTTGTTTTTAAATTTTTATTATACCTATTACGTTTTTCTTATGCTTCTGTTTTTTATATACTTACTTTTTAATTTATATTATATTCATCTATATATATTTGTATCTGTTTTTTAAGAATTTTCTTTCCACTGTATGTCATTATTATGTTTACATGTTATTATTTTTTTTCTCTTTAAACTATATACTCTGTTAATGTACACTTTACCTATCTGTTGTAAAAGCCCTATAGGGCGTTTATTAATAAATAAATAAAAACATAAATAACATTTTGTTAAAATGAAGCTCAGTTGTGTGTAGTAAAAAGTTAAGTTTATTTAAATAATTATGCTGTAAAACAAAGTATGTGCTATGTCAATATATTCTAAAATTTAATTTGGTACGTTAAGTTACTTTAATATTTTAAAATTGTATAATTTGGCAAAAATATTTGGATTCTAAAAGATCTATTTTGGTGTTTAAAATCAATAAAAATGTTCTCAGGTTCTCACGGCCGTTCAGAATCTTCTGTGTGCAGTTTTCTGGGATATTATGCCATGTATATCTGACTTTTCTGGCCGACAGTTCGGATCCCATTGCAGGTTCCGTCATATCAGCCCAGATGATGGACCCTGCAATGGGATCCGAAATGACGGCCAGAGGATTCAGATGTACACGTCAGAATATCCCAGAAAAGAGCACACTGCAGAATATTTAAAATCATTACTAGATAGTTTAAAATCATACTGAATTGTAAAACAATAATTTAATTAATCATTACCCTTATCTAGCCTACTAGGTAACCGCCTGTTTTGGCACAAACTTGACAGAAATTAAATTTGGGAAAATGATACGCCAGGGGAAATAATACGCCAGGGAATAATACGTTATAAAAATTAATTTAATCTAATAATGCCAAAACGTTAAAATTATGTTTAAAATATTTTTTTATGTTTGAGATATGTATTTATATCATTGTTTGTGGTGTAATACTGCAGATATAACCGAAAAGCCAAATTTTGATAAGATATTTATTTTCACTAACGTGTCGGTCTGTTAATTATTTCAAATTAGCGAAAGAACATACCACGAATGTCAACACGTCTCGCGAATTCGAAGAATGAAGCAATTTCACGTTACCTACGAGTGTCATATTATCTTGAAAAAAATTAACACCTACATTCGCGGTATTGTACGGCAATTTTTTCATGCATAATTCGTTTTGATTTTTAAGAATAAAAGTCCATGGCATAAATAATTGGATTATGTAAATATATAGAAATTTTTTCCAAAGTTAGAAACATTTTTTTGCCCTAGAACATATGTAGATTAATAGAACTTTCAATGTGACATGTAACGCCCAGCCAGTTCTACACTGTTATATGATCCATGTATTTTTAATTATTTTCAGTTTATTTATTTACCCGTCAAGACCTTGCATCTAATGATTCGATTCGAATGATTATATAAAGAATTGTTTTTATATAGGTACCTAAAGATAGCTTTCCTCTTAGGAATATGTTACCTATTTATTACATATAACGTAGGGTAACGAAGAATAGAAGCCTTGATTAACCTACGAAAATGTGAAAAACAATTATTTTTAGTGCTTACTTTTAATATTACCTACAACCACATATATATTTAAAGACGATCGTAATTGATCTGGTTTTCTGGCAAGGAAAGTTTCACAATTTTATTTTAATTTCTAAAAAAAATTAAGTGTAGTTACTCATAAAACCTCTAGGGATTCCCCCGGCAAGGTAAAAATTAATAAATAATCCAGAAATTAAATACAAAACATGTTCGTGCCAATATTACTTTTAAAGGGACGTACGAGAATTATAACACACATTTTACACATATGTCACATCTATATTCAATTAGGTACAATAAACTAAGCGCTTGTGATGTCTTCCAAAATAATTAATAACCAGTTTGATAAATACATTTTGATAATCGCTCATATACCCCCTTCGTAAATGCATTAAATGCATTTTACTAAATATTTACAAATATTATAAGTATGTAATTTATCAACGTCTTGAATTTTAGAAGAATGACACAAGTTATAACTTTTTCAGAAGCAAGGGTATTGAAAATTTTGAAATATTTGAATGATTTTGTGCTAAACGTACCTACCGCAGTAAATAACAATTCCGGTTCCTCAAAACCCGAATTGATCATAAATATTCAGTAACAGTTCGGTGAGAGGTTTCCAATTTTAACAAGTGGTTCGCGCGAACCGGTGCGAATGAATATGAGAACATCACTAGATTGTGCTAATTATATCTATGTTAAAAATAATATTATCTAGGTGGATATCGGGGACCAGAAACGAACTCCCAGCGGTGTTTAATCGCCAAAACAATATCTTACCGCCAAACCAAACAACCGGAAGTTGGTTATCGTAATATTTATCATTCCTCTCGCTTTCCTGCAATCCGTGGCAGTGAAAATGGACGGAAATGCGTAACAGGAATTAAGACGCCAGGAAATCGCGCGCAATTTCGTTTAACCAATGAGCGCGCGATGGAAAAAAATCATCGTTTATAAACAAATCAATGTCCAGCAAGTGCCATCACAGCGAAGACGCACACTTCCAATAGCCAAAGCTTCTGATTTTGTATATATGTTACGCGACTGGTGTGAAGCGTGTGGATGTTGTAACTTTGATATATTTTGGCCTACCTATATCTTCGAAACTATCCAATAAATACTTAATTATTTTTACATGAATGTAAACAAAAACTACCCTTAATGATTTACATTCTCAAATCTTATGTAATTTATGTGATTATTTTAAAATATTTATTCAAAGTTTTCATACAATATGTATGGCGGCACACAATCGCCATCTACGAAAATAAATAAAAACATATAATTGACCAAACACATTTCTAAACAAAATGCGTATGTAGATATACGGTACCTACCTAGTGCGGCAAAATTCAATAATAAATAAATACACATACATTTTCTTTACTTGTATTTAATAATTAATAGATATATAGGTATTGGCTTTTTTAAATTTTGATGTTAATTTCTGTTGCTGCTCAACTGATTTTAAATCAAATTTTACACATCATATGCGACTACTGGTCATGGTTTGTAGCGAAACATTACATCCAAGCTTGTGAGAACAACGTTAAAATCTTTATGTGTCACGTCAATTATAATTATTAATAAAAACACTATGTGATGCACAAAATGCCAATTTCAAGTAATATCTGTTCGCGTTGGAACGCGTCGCGTAATTTTTAGAACTCAAATATAAATTTGTTTACACCTCTTGCGAAATATCTCGATACCGCAGCCATGAGATCACACAACACTTAATATTGACGATCAAATAATCCGTGAATTAATTAATTCACTCAACAAACAATTGGCGTTTACCCAAATCGAACCCGGGAGTGTTTGCTTAGCAAAGCACAGCTGCGCATTTCGAAGCCTTAAGCAAACTGTGGGAGACTAGTTTTTTTGTTATAAGGCTCTATTTACGTGTCAGAATGTCACCCGGCGTAATTAATGCGACCGCTTAAATAATCACAGATGTGTAACGTAATACTCAAGTGTGGACTCGAATTTGGATATGATCTGATGTTATTCAAATCAACGTTAATTATTCTCTTTCAGTCGATTTTAAATACAATTTGAGAGTTTATTTAATGGTTCTGATGCTTTGATCTGCTGTCTTTAATAAATTCATAACTAACCAACTAACCATCACGCCGTTTCTCCGCGGGGGTAGGCAGAGAGGATAGAACGCCATATTTTTCTATCTCGACACACCAATTTTGCTTCCGCTACATTCATACGTCTTCTCATTCATGTTCTACGGTTGTTGAGGCTTTTAACAGGGCCATCCTCCCATACTAGTAGCCTTCAACACTCGCCCCATATATTTTCCTAACCATCCTTTCCTCACTCATACGTTCTACATGACCAAACCATCTCAGCACTCCTTTCTTTATTCTATCTACCACACTGCAGCCAGCGTTACATTCACTTCTAATATGTTCATTCCTCACTCTATCGACCAAAGATTTTTCACACAAGCGTCTTAGTGACCGCATTTCCACCGCATTCAGTCTACTTTCGTTCCTTTTTTGCCAATTCCAGGATTCACTTCCATACATCAGAGTTGACACTAAAACCATTAAGTACTGCTAGTCTTGCTACTTTTACAGTTTCTTTCTTATTGGCCATAAATTAATAATTGTATAATTGAACATATAATAACCACATTATATAAGCGACACATAACAAAACAAGGTTCGATCTACTTACATCATAAAATGATACTAATTAGGCATGATTACCGAACCATGAAAATATTGACATGTAAACAAAAACAGTAGAATCTGACTAGCTTTTTGAAAGATTTTACTCATTCTGTCAAAATTATAAGTAGTCAAATATAAGTACTTATCACACAATTTACAAACGTAAAGTTTTGACTATTTTTCTGAGATTTTCCCTGAAAAATGTATCATGAGACTGCGTTAAAAAATCGCGTTAAGAAAATTCGTAGCAATTTGTAAGAATTCTGATCTGTGTTGGAGGTGGGGTGAGATGAACCAGAAAAAATATTCTCTGCAAGAGTGGTATAGCATGTGTCTTAGGTTAGTAACGCTTTGTTTTTAATATCGAAGTGATACTGATTTGACATTAAAAATTTTAAGGCGTGATTGTGTTAATGAATGAGTGCTTCATTATTTATTAAATATTGCATTACCATTACATGACATATCTATGCGTTTTTTATATAATTATAAAAATTATGTATAGGTATGTCTATTAATTCAAAATAAACACTAATATATTGAATATATGTCTGTAATTTTCATGCAAGTTTGTATATCGGGCCAAATTTGTATTGGATATTTTTAATTGAAAAAGTATAATTAATTACTTTTATGCATTAATAAAATAACGTACCTAGTATGACTACTGCTCGGTGGAACTTCAGGTGAATGTGCTTCAGGTCTCCGCATTCATCTTCATAGTCCAACACAATTATTAGTCCAGAATTAGAGTTTTTAAACAGAACCGCACCTGTTTACTCGGAGAGAACCACCTCGGATAGCGATATATCATTTAATTTTGATAGTATATTTATAAAGCACACAATAATTTAAAGTACGTATATGTCTGTATTCATGTCACTAAATTCACCGGCTTTTGTCCAATTGACGTTGAAATGAAACCGTTTGTTTTTTCAAGATCTATTGATAACATTGATGTCCGACTAATGGGATTGCCTTCGCTTTGAGTGATTGTCGAAGGCTTTTATAAGCTTTCAGGTAAATGATTTTATTTTGATTGCGAACGCGGTCCAATCTCGAGCCATTAACGTTAATTTGTCAAAGCTATTGAAAAAATATTATTTCAAATAATCTTGATGAGCGTATCGAACAAATATTAATTAACTCCATTCGTATATTTGTATTCACTAAATATTATTAATTAATTAATCAATATCAAAATTGTCTTATAGATTTGATTCCTGAGTACCAGGAGGGCATACGAGACTCGGATAATGATGTCTGTCAATTAATTTAAATCGCCTTTATCTCTGATAAATCTGTCGGTTGGTTTTTATAATCCCGCGGTGGATATCCCGCGACCAGGAGCGCACAGGCAAGGAAGGTAACCGCGCGTAGCCGGCACGAGCGATCACACCTGACTGACCAAGCGGTGTGATCACCTGAGCCCGTGAGAAGATACAGGACACGTGACCCGCCGTGGTGGGGGAGAGATGAAAACAAAAGTGGTGGGGGCCCTTAGGGGCGCTGTTTTAAAGTACCTATGCTTTTTGGATCACCTTTGTTTTTTTCTGGAATTAACGTGGGCGCTTGTACCTGTCGCGTTTTAAATGGTTCGCAAGAAATGCACGATTGGTTCGAAATAAATTATTAAGAATTTGCTTATTTGAAGAAAATTTTGCTCAACTAATTCAGAGAATTCAACAAATTATTTGTTTAACACAAGTTGTAATTAAATACGTTAGATTATTCATATTAAAATAAAACTATTGTTCTGATTTTTATATATCATTTATTAACAAAATATTAACATGTGGTAATATTTATAGATAAATTCTAAGATAATAATGCAGAGAGTACGTATAGAAATTTATTTTATTTCAATAGGTAACCGAAATCTTTTATAGAAAATGCTTACTATACCAGTATAGTATTTCTGATGGTTTTAAATTCTGAAATTTCAATTCAAATTTCCATTTTATTGAAATGTATTGTGTAGGTATGTAGGTAGGTACCTACGTGGGAAGATTTTAAGTTATTAATCATCAAATTCACAAATATAATATAGCGAAAAATCTGCAAAAATCATCTTCCAACATACAAATATATTCTTTCGATTCTTGTACTTTGCCCACCCCCACACCACTATAGAAAACTTTTTTTTCCTCCACATATTTTCAATTCAGCGAAAGATTGAAAAATTCTTCACCTTTTCCTCCTCACATTCACAACTTCACATTTTTATTCAAATTTATTTTATATGAATTTGTTTATATTTTTTATATAGGATTACATTGTTATTTTATATCACGAAAAAATGAGAATTTCTCTCCCGAAGTTCAAGAACTTTTACGGGATAATATATTGCTAAGGTAATGTAAGATTTGTTTGTAAAATTACCTTTATATAATAAAATAAATATAATATAAATAAATATCCAGGCGCTGCTTTATAAATGATTCGAATACAAAATTTTAACCCAATAAATTTCCTTAATTATTTTTAAATCTTTGATAAAACTTCTTATATAATATTACCCAATAAAATACGCTAATAAACTAAAATCTGCCAATTATATTCATGAATGCCTATTTTCATATCTACCCGATGATAATTTTATAAAATTGTAATATCAATTGACAAACCTTTACAAAAAATCGAGGCACACAAAAAATACATGCATTTTTAAATAAGAAAAACTTATAGAAATATTTAAACTTTACTGTATTGGGCAGAGAGGTACTTACACTACTCATGTATTGTCCTCTTGCCTCCCTTATTTTAATGTTTCTTAATCAAGTGTTGATGCTTCTAACAGGGCCATTCTTCGATTTCGGGTCTAACTTATTACGCCAGGTCTTTCGCGGATGTCTCTGGTTCGTACTTTTATAATTATCTCAATATACTTTATTACGTGTACAACTGTTTTTGATGGAGGAAGTTCATGATTAACACAATAGTTTTTAAACAACGTTTTATTACATTTATTTGAGTTATATAAGCCTAAGCGCTTTCGATGGGCACAACCATCATCTTCAGGCAATATTAGAACACATTTAGCAACTCATCTAGCATATAGGTACCATTTTTTACACGTCTACCATTTCTTTTAGGTCATAGCGTTAAAGCATAAACGCAAAAACTGTATTAATTTTAATTGATTAAAATCTATGTATAAACCACTTGGAGTAACTTTACGTCTACCGTTTTCGATACCACTGTATCTACGTCAGGACGGACGCATACCTGACGAAGATTCAGTGGTATCGAAACCAGTAGACGTAAATTTACTTACTCCAAGTGGTTTATACAAAGGTTTTGGTAAATTAAAATTAATAATTATGTTAATGCTATAAACATCAAAAATATACGAATATTTTATTGGAGTGTCTCGAAAATTATTTTCGATCTAAGTATGTTTTTAATAATAATCTACATATTTTCTGAGATGCCCGATTTACGATTAAAAAGTAGTATTAAAACTGATAATCTTTTTAGAATAAATTAATTTTTAAGAAGCATAACTTTTAGAATAATTAAAAATATTAATTATATTTTTTAGATATCGTAAGTGAGTACAAATCGTGTTTGAAATAAATGTTCTAACTGGAGAAAATCTTTCGAGTTTCAATCTAATCCGCGCTCGCTCTAGCCCCTCCCTCCCCTTCCCCGGACACCCCCCTTCCTCGTCAATCTGATCGGGGATTGGTCAGTTACCCCATGGAGGCGGGGCGAGGCTTAGATTACCTTCGCTATCTAAACAGTCGCAAGTCAACGTAATACCTGATACACACGTCTTCTCGCACAAACACATGCCCAGGCGCGCACCGTCACACCGTGTCGTGTAGATGTCACAACTTACACTTGTATAACATTTGAAATGCGTGAAAAATCTGTACAAAACAGTAGTGTATTTATAGGTAACTTTAAAAAATTTAAAAATTAATTATTTTAAAATTTATTTTTTCAACAGACAAATCGTTAAGGCTGGACATTCACTGCAAATGCATATTTCGGTGTTTTTTTTTTCGAAACTCTACTCTATCCGGGAACGTTGGTCCGTTGGTTCGAATCCCGGTAGCGGCTAAAATATTTTTTCATTAATTTGATTTTTACTCCCTTTCTTTTAACTCGTAGCGTCTGCTTGCTTGCTTGTCTGCCGAAAAAATTTTGGATCGATTTTTAACCCTTTTCCCATGATCCAATCGAGCTGAAACTTTGCAGATAGACTCGTGGCGAAGATATAAATGATTTAACAAATTTTCGTTTAAAAAAATTATTAATATAGTATAATTTTGGATTTTTCGTAATTTTTTATCCCTTTCGTAGCGTCGCCCAACTCGAGCCCAACGCGTAGGTTAAGCGCCAAACCTGTTTCCACTAGGAAATGAGAAAGGGAGTATTGGTTTTCATGGGTTAGTTTTTTTAATTTTTTATATCGTATATATATAAAATTTATTTTATTTTTTATAAAGACATGTATATGTACCTATACCTACACTATGTGTGTCTTTTTAAAATCTTTTTTCTTCCTTTCTCTATTTTTTTTTTCCATTTTTTTAAGGTTAGTTGCAGTAGCAATAGCAAAACGAAAAACTGCAGTAAAACACATCACACAACATCCAGGCTTGATAAAATCAGATAGATTTATTGTAACCTCACCAGGAATCGAACCCAGAAACTTCGGTTTGAGAAGCCAGCGTCATGCCCACTAGACTACAGGGGGCGTCAGTTTATTTATTATCAATGCAATGTGAATTATTTTGATAATTAAAATAATGCCTAGGTATTCTGATCTATAAAAACTAATCTATAAAACTATATAATATAACTAATCTATTAAAAAAATCAAATGAATATAGGTATTTTTTTTTAAATAGAGATGCGAACACGGAATACGTTTCACATCAATATTCTTACTATATTCAAACTAAGCTAAACGCTTGTGCTATGAAAATGGGACTAACTTGCTAGCCTGGAGTGAGGTTCGAACCCGCGTCCTTTGGATCACGAGGCGAGTGTTCTAACCACAAGACCAGATCTGATCAGATTCAAGAAGTCCAAATTTTTCAGAACAGTAGGTAGGTAGGATTACCTACTGGATTTTTGTCACAGGGACATCATTAATCAATCAATATATTATAGATGTCTCACAGAGAAGAAATTATATTTTAAAATATAATTTCGTCTCAGTGAGACATCTAAAATAGGTTTATTGATTGAATATATATTAGGTCCTTACATATGAAATTGGCGTTTAGTATGGGAGGAACATAAAGCCGATTTTTTTTTATTATAATATATTTATTTAATCAAAGTATGTACCATTGCTATCAATGCACTTTTGACATCTCATAGGTAGTTCATCGATCCCTTTACTAAAAAAACCATTCGGACGGGAATCAATAAAATCTTTGAAGGCGGTTTGGACTGCCCCATCGGAGTTGAATTTTTTCCTTTGCAAGAAGTTATCCAAATTTCGA
>JADDOH010019721.1:0-21528 GCA_016648135.1 Agrypnia vestita | reverse complement strand
GATAGAATAAAGAAAGGAGTGCCAAGATGGTTTGGTCATGTGGAACGTATGAACGAGGAAAGGATGGTTAAGAAAATATATGAGGCGAATGTTGAAGGCAACAGGAATAGAGGGCGTCGGCGAAAGACCTGGCACGATCAGGTGCTACAAGTATTTGAGGATGGCCCTGTTAAAAGCCGCAAAAACCGTAGAACGTGTATGAGAAGATGTATGAATGTGGCCGAAGCAAAAGTGGTGTGCCAGGATAGAAGAGTGTGGCGTTCAATCCTCTCTGCCTACCCCTGCAGGGAAACGGCGTGATGGTTAGTTAGTTAGTTAGTTAGTTAGAAGTGTAACTTATTGGTCTATTTGTGCATCTGTACATTTAAATGTAATAATCAATATAAAATGCATAATTTTTTTATAAAAGCATGTATTTAATTTTTTTAAATGCAATATTACTATAGTTGTTTGTTTAAATGGCTCATTTCTAAACAATATTGTAGTTAGTAGCTTTTGTCTGTACGCGGATGATATGCAATTATGATGCAACGGTGCTGCAGTTTTGCTTACTAGTTGCATTTTTATTTAAATGTAATTAATGCAGAAACTTAATTAAGAAAATAAGAGTAATATTGTTTGGACAGAAATCTTAAGAGTTCAGACTCCAGTTTCAGACAAAACTCTTGAATGTATGCAATGTAATGGAACAACAGGAAGAGAAATTTCAGTGGCGTGGGCTTCAAATGAGGTTTATCTTTAGGAACTTCCTTCCTGGGTTTCAATCCGTGGGGTTGGTTTGCAGCAAAGCACATTTCACATGTTAATCTGAAACTTCGACAGCGACTGGTTAAATGTTATATATGGTCAGTCCTGCTGTACGGAGTGGAATCGTGGACCCTCAAAGTGAGTAGCATGAACAGGCTGGAGGCGTTCGAAATGTGGATACATCGGAGAATGCTCCGGATACCCTGGACGGATGTGGTCAGCAACACAAGAGTTCTTCAAAGAGCTAGAGTGGATAGAGAGTTGCTGACAAATATCAAAATCCGAAAGGTATCGTATTTGGGTCATGTGCTCAGATTAGAAAAATACGAATTGCTCCACCTGGTTCTTATGGGCAAGATAGAGGGTCGTAGAGGTGTTGGAAGGAGACAAATTTCCTGGCTCCGCAATATACGCGACTGGACGGGCATAAGAAGTGTTGGAGAGCTGTTTCGTGCTGCCCAGGACAGGGACGCTTTCTCTCGGGTGATTGTCAACGTTGGGGGGACCTGACATGACACCAAAAGAAGAAGAAGAAGAAAGCACGTTTCCTTCTCCATATTGCTCGGTCTCCGGCGATCCTCTTCAGCTCTGTGTAGGAGGCACAATTCATATCTTGGCACACTTGCTCAAGATATTCACGGCGAGGGCGCCCTCTGACAATCCTTCCCTCTACCATTCCCTCCAGTATAGTTTTGAGCAAAT
Source organism: Agrypnia vestita (assembly GCA_016648135.1). Classification (NCBI taxonomy): domain Eukaryota; kingdom Metazoa; phylum Arthropoda; class Insecta; order Trichoptera; family Phryganeidae; genus Agrypnia; species Agrypnia vestita. The sequence goes on along the minus strand of JADDOH010019721.1, from coordinate 20,079 downwards.
TTTCATGGCGTAAAATATTCCCCATCCATTTTGCACATCTTTTCGAGATGGTATTCATCGTATGCCTAGTTTCATCGATCCTGCTGATAACCTTTTCATTCGTAATGTGGTCTCTCCAGGAAATTCCTAGGGTACGTCTGTAGGTCCACATCTCGAAGGCTTCTAATCGTTTTTTTTCTCTGTCACCAATACACCACGTCTCACATGCATACAGCAAAATACTCCACACATAAGTTTTTATTAATTGCTTGCGGAGCTTTAGGTTTATATTATTGGATTCGAAAATCCTTGATTTTTTGTTAAACACAAGTTTTGCTTGGTGGATGCGACTGTCAACCTCTCTTTTTGTGCGGCCATCCCATGTGATTTTACTCCCAAGATAGACAAACACTTTTCGTTCCTAATTGCAGCTCCTGACATTAGTATGTTCATTTGTTCTTCGTCTCTGCCTACGGTCATCAAGTTTTCAATTTAGGAACTAAGATTGCAGAACTTGGAATCTGCATAGATACGAGGGTGAATTCATATGCTCTCCGAGAGACCCAGGTGATTAAAAACTATTATAAAACTGACATATCTACGCGACTTTCACCAAGTTGCAAGTTGAAGAAGTTATTAAAACAATCAAAATCGGAAAACTTCAATATCTCAGACATGTGATGAGACATCCAGAGAAGTTCGAGATCTTAATTGGAATGATTTCCAATTAGAATTGGAAGGTTTTTATTATTTTATTTGACTTGTACTAAAAGGAATTAATTTTACATATTCGATATATGTTACTGTGATGATAGTCTAAGGGTACGAACATACCCGAAGATGCCTCACTGCGATACCTCGCGGTCGCGGTTTCAGCTCGCTACCTCGATGTCGACACTCGCTAAAATGCATTTGCTGATTACTTTTCAGGTAATCCGTTAACTTAAGACTAGAGAAATGTAATAATTTTTTTGTTTTTTATTAGAATTTTTTTTTAAATACAAATCTTATATATTTACATATTTGATACATAAAAAAATTTAGGTACATAAATTTTTTATCATTGTACCTCTCCAAAAAGAGACTATCTCTTGTGTCTGGAGAGGGGGTTACACTTTTATACATAATATGTGATAATAATTAATGCATAAAGTAAAGTAAAGTAAATAGTACGTAATTATAACATAAGAAGAAGAAAAGTTACATAATATGAGATAATAAGTAATGCATAAAGTAAAGTAAGGTACAGTACATAAATATATACAAGCCGAAAAAAATTTACATAATATACGATAATTAATGCATTTATGTGGGAAAAACAATTTAAAAATAAACTAACAATAAACAAACAGTTTAAAATGAATATAGTAAAGAGAGAATTTTAATTAATTATGAGGGTTTATTTTAATGTTTTTTTTTTAATGTCTCGTAATTTTTTTTAACATGTAATTCATAAAACCATTTCACACCTCTAAATGTATAATGGTGCTGGGCAGTTGCGATGTAAAAACAAAATATTTTGTTTTTATGTAAGCATCGAGGTAACCCTCCGTGTAGGCCGCGATGTATCGCAGTGAGGTATCTTTCGGCTTGTGCGTGCGTATCTACCAGCATGCGTTTGTTTTACATGGAGGTGACATCGAAGTAGTGAGCTAAACCGCGACCCTGAGGTATCGCAGTGAGGCATCTTCGGCATGTTCGTACCATAACGTTTTACAAAAAATAAGTCAAAAATATTGAAAAAAATGCAAAAAATGAAGTAATGATTGTTTGTACATTTTCAACTCATAATTAAAGCAGGAATATAGTCCTGTGAAGTTATTAATGTTTACCAAATAACCTTGTATCAAAGAAAAACTGAGGTAGCAATCCTTTTTAAAAACTTGTTTCCAATAATTTACAATTTTCCAGATTATATAATTTATTCATTCATTTACGCCTAAATAGGCTTTTACATATGTAGGTATATAACAGTTATTTGCAAAAATAATATAAACAGAGAGAAAAACAAAAAAAAGAAAGTGTATATAATTTACATTATGGCGGAATGAAGCGCTCTCAGTATCGCGCCTCTATACTGTGACAGGCCAGAACCAAACACGTCCGCTATGTTTGTATAATTGTTACCTAACCTGTGTATTCTAGGTACTAGCGAGTTGTAGTGAGCATTTGTTCTAGTATTGTCACAGTAAAAAGGCGTCGGCACTCGAGTAGTTCGACTGGGTACATGGAACATTATTAAGGACAAAATTTCAGGGCTGTGGTAATGCGAGTTTACAATTTTATATAATAAAATCAGATCGGATAAAACTCTCCTGTCCGATAGTGGCAATAAACCGGTAAAATATAATAAGTATGTATAGTTAAGATTTTCTATTGGGATATGGAGACGGAAATTTATGTAGCGTAAAAATTTATGTTGAATTCTTTCTATTGTATGAACATGAGCATTGTAATAGGGACACCAGATAGATGAGTTGTATTCGATTTGACTTCTAACAAGAGAACAATAAAGGAGTTTGACCGTTTGAATATTTGTGAAGGAATTACAAGAGCGCAGAACAAAGCCAAGTGAAAGTTTCTATGAAACCAAATAAGATTTAGGTTTCATAGAAAACACAGAAATTTTCTTGAGTAGTTTTTATATTCATTTCAGAAACACCCTAGACGCATATTGCTGCCTTTGCTTTAATATTCCCTCAAATAAATTTACATGTCTTGGTATACTTGAATTACCGCAAGGCTAAGCCAAGGGTTAAATTCTCGCTGACCTCACAATTCCCCTTCGGTGAGTTCATGCCAAATGGACAAATTATATTAGATGTACCCATAAGTAATCAATTATTTAAGTGGCAACAAAAAAAGAATTTATATTAATATTTTTAATAGATTTAATCTCCATCGTTATCTAGGACCTCTTGCCATCTTGTTGGCAGACTTTTAAGAAAAATATGCTTTTTAAAGCGTCATTATCAAACCCTTCCGGGCGCCCACTTCGATCGCTATCGGACAAGTCAAAATCACCATTGGATAATTTTCTAAATCAACGCTGGCACTTATTTTCTTTGAAAAAAAAAAACCGATGGAAAATATTTTCCGATCTCGTTGTGCTACACAAGATTCCAGCTGATTCTCTCTCTCTATTTGATATACATTTGCATGTTAAACCCCGTATAAGAAACCCGGAGGTCTTTAGAATAAGCCAGCACACTAATAATGTCGGTTACTTTTCTTCCATCACAAGGTTGTGTCGCACATACAATTTGCATTGTGCTGACCCTAACATTGATGCTGATATTCTTGCAGACACCTTATCTTCGTTCAAAAACTCACTCATACACAACATTCATTTTCTAAAGGACCTATAGAGCCATTAGATCAATTATTTATTAAATACTAATCGCACTACATTCAAACAATAAATATACAATACACATAAATGTACATGTAATATATACTTAAATGCAAATATACATGTTACTAGAGCGTGCCGAAGACACTTGTAATTGGGATAATGGGCATAGTCTTCACTATAATGTTTATTATCAGAGTATCATGTACCTATTATCCTGCTAGTGTCTCTAATAAATAAATAAAAAAATACGTCTCTGTACACATCACAAATATTTTTGTTGCAACCGTTGCATTAACACCCGATAGAAAATGAAACAGCATGCAATGACGTAAATTTTCTCCAGTTAGTTGATTGTCCGCCATCTTACAACAGAGTAATAAAAAATTTAATTTAATTGTCACAAGTCACAAGAACACGGATTATAAAATTGCGTATAAAACACGTCTTTGCACGTTCACTTTACCGAGGTTGACTGAAGCAAACATTCCACACCAAAAATAACACAGGGCTGCAAAAAAAACTTTTTTAAAAATTGTTTTGGTTTTGTTAACTTATCTTTATGTAGTTTTTTGCGCTGATCTCAAAAATGACATTGGTTTTTTCTATCACGTAAGGTTTGCCTACAAAATAAAGTTGAAGCATTTGGAAAAAGTACAAAAAACGGAAAATTTTTGATTTATTTTTATTATTTTAACATTAAGTAAAAGCAAAAAGAACAAAAATACCTAGCTAAAATAAGTATAATAGTGATACACATGTGTTGCAGAGTTTTTATAAGTCTTTGTAAAAACGTTTTCTTTTTCCATCAAAGCTTTTTTTGGTACTTTTTCGGCTGTGTTCTTGTGAATTTCCTCTTTTTAACATCTATCAGTAGTCTGCCATCATGTTGGCATTCCATCGACCTTGGTATCTGCGCTCCATTTCTTTTATATATTTATGGAAACGTTCTCCTTGTTCCTCTCTTACAGCCCCAAGATTTTCTGGAAAGTAGTCCAGATGTGAGTGAAGGAAACGGACTTTGACAGTCATTTTGCAGCCCAACATTTTGTAGTTTTGTAACAATTCAGCAACCAAAGTTTTGTAGTTTGGGTCTTTTATGTTTCCAAGAAAGCCTGTTAAGTTTAAATGAATTCCGGGCATTTTTTTCTTCCCTTCCCATTTTAGTGACAAAGATTTCATCTTTTAAAAGTTTTCTTATGTCAGGCCAACAAAGACTCTCTCTTTCAGCTTAGCATCGGATAGACCAGGAAACTGTTCACAAAGATACTTGAAACACTCTCCTTCTTTGTGTTATACTTTCACAAACTGTTTCATTAACCCCAATTTGATATGAAGTGGTGGATGTAAGATCTTTTTAGGATCCACTAAACTTTGTCTTTCAACATTTTTAACTCCAGGAACAAGAGCATTTCTGACTGGCCACGTCTGCTTGAATAGTGTTGTTTCCTGTCACGGCTATCCCATTCACAGAGGAAACATGGAAACTTTGTGTAACCACTTGTTGACCTAGTAACATGGAAATAACTTTCAAATCTCCATAAATGGTCCATTTATGGCCAGAGTAGCTGAGCTTATTAAGAACAAACTCAAGATTTTTGTAGCATTCTTTCAAATAGACTGTGTCCAATAGGCACAGAAGCATATTGGATACCATTATGTAGAAGTACAGCTTTCAAACTCCTTTTTGATGAATCGATGAAAAGTCTCCATTCCTCTGGTTTATTCACTGTGTTGAACATTTCCATGATTCCAGGTACATTGTTGCAGAAAACTAGTTCACCCTCTTTTGTAAAAAATAGGACAAATTCTTTTTTATATAAATCGGTACCATTAAAATGAAACACAAAATTAGAAATGTTCCTTTGTTGCTTCTTGACAGTATAAGACCCACAAAAATAACAGAAACAGTTAGGGGAGTTGACACACCTCTAGTAGCCATTTCTTCTAAATACCGTAGCACAAAAGTGTTTGATGTGTACACCACAATGGCTGGCTCCACACTGAGTCTCTGACTGCAGTAAAGGTCATGCCTAGCAGACAGTAGGATTGGGGAGGGGGTAGACAGACTGAGACATGCCTTGTTCCAGCAGGAACTGTATTTTCCCAGTTTGGATACGTTGCCTTATTGAAATAAATAGAATAAAAATATTTTTTTTTGTAAATAACATACTTACATTGTTGATTAACCTGTTCACCGTAAAAGCTCTATAATTAAGACTAAACTAACCACTTATATAGGCTATAATGAAAAATCTAACGCATACCGAACCTGAAAACCCCTGAATATAAGAAAATTTCAAGTGAAATTTGTGACTCATCTAGGGGTGATGAAATTTTTCCACTATTTTTACCGTAATCAGCACAAAAAGTACAATTAAAACCACTAATTAAATATGCTACAATTTTTTCATCGCAGACCTGTGTAATTGATTACTTGTGGGTACACCTATTACTTACACGGCCAAGTTCACGACTCACAGCTGGAGCTGGATTCCTCCGACAAAGACTATAAGAAAGCCTGGAATTGTGTTTGATGACTCCTTAAAATTGGCTTCGCTTTATGTGCCTATAAAACCGGATTTAACTCCTGTGTGTCGGTGATGTAACGTAGGTCTACCTGTCACACAAAATATGAAATATCCACCTTATTTACGAAAACTAAAACGTCACATTTTTTGTAATCATCGAATAGACATTTTCACACCAAAATTACCAAATTATACTGTTAGGAATGTACGGATTTTTTAATTAAAAAATATTTATTCATTACTCTCGTATTTTCGGCCAGTGTGCAAGAGAGAGCAGAATATTGTACATCGCAGTTAAATCGAGCAAGAAAGAGCGCGACAATACTATACATTTCATGTAGGACAGAGATGGCGGTTGCTTGGGTTTCGGCGAAAGCAAAACAATATAGAAAGAGTACGGTAGAGTCGGGTAACATGTGTTAGACAAAGACGGAGTGCAGGCAACCGAAGCGAGCTGGCGACCGCTTCATTGTATTCAGTTGCCAATGAAACATCGGCGGAAGCGTACGCAAATTCGATTTGCCATAATTTTATAATAATTTACTAAAATAACGCAAATATGTATGTTTACCTTACATAATTATATAAAGGGACCTTTTAAAAGTCTTATCTGTGTCGTATTTATGTATATTTTATCACATATTAAAAAGTATGCCGATTTTTAATCAGGTGACGCTGTGTTACTCCACCGTCCCCAAAGTTTTTTTTTAGCACAGTCTTACTGTTGGATTATTTATCTCCGAATGATAAATTGCCGCGCTGACGAATGGCACGCCAAAGCTTGGCATTCGCATTTTACCAAAACAATTGGACGTAAATTTTATCCTAAATTATGCCATTATGGCCAATAGGAACCTTTTTATGTGTTAAATAAAACGGATATCTCGTACGAAGCATACATTTTACTGAAAAGCGAATCTCGACTTTTCGCTGAAGTCTTAATCGGCGTCGTTAGAAAAGCGTCCTATCGCGGCGGAGGTGTAGGCCGAACTGATTATTTCTTCCGAGGTCGTAAAATATATGCACTTTGTGGAGTGTTCACTTCTTTTACGGCAGAGGTCGCCACTGCGCAGTATATCTAATTGCATCTTCGGGCTTTTCTGCAATGTCTCTTAAAGGTGGAATCAAAGCCGTGAGAACAGGGCGCCAAATACTTGATAAGTAGTTGGCACCCTGTTCTTGTAATTGTCGTCTCTATTGAAATTAGGGTATTTGTATATTTCAATAGACACTTTCACTAATAAGAACCTGTCAAAAGAAGCAAGACTAGCAGTACATAATGGCGTTCTAGTGCCAACTATAGTGATGTATGGAAGTAAAGCCTGAAATTGGCAAAAAAGGAATTAAACTGAATTGATGGAAATGCGGTCACCAAGGCGTTTATGTGTAAGGCGCTTTAGTCGACGGTGTGAGGAATGAACAAATTAGAAATTAATGTAATACTGGCTGTGGTATGGTAGACAGAATAAAGTAAGACAAGCTGAGATATTTTGGTCATGCAGAACGTATGAGCGAGGAAAGGATGACTAAGAAAATATATGGGGCGAGTGTTGAAGGCAACAGGAATAGAGGGCGTCCGCGAAAGACCCGGCCCGATCAGATACTACAATTATTGGAGGACAGCCCTTTTGAACGCCTCAACAACCGTAGAGCTTACATGAGAAGATGTATAAATGTAGCCGAAGAAAAAGTGGTGTGCCAAGATAGGAGAATATGGAGTTCTATCCTCTCTGTCTACCCCTGCGGGGAAACTTGCATTATAGATGGTTTACGTAAAAATCATGTTATGTAGGATGCCATAGATTTTTCTGACAATCGACTGATTTTATGGCGTACACTTAACAGGAAAAGTAACCTCCATAAAAGTACATCTCCATAATTATTGATATAAGGTCATGGTTCCTTGGATTTTTCGACTCATAATTAAAACAGGAATATTGTCCTGCGAGGTTATTAATGTTTTCCAAATAACCCTTTGTATCTTCATTTAAAAATGTATTAATTATTAATTATGTGTATGGAGTCAAAATCGAACACGAACGTCGAATGTTAATGATCCCGACATTAGATTTGTGAGCAACCCGTCATTTCACGACCACATAGAGGCGGTCAGTGGTAATGCATTGAAAATGTTAGGATTTGTTCTGCGTACAGCCAGGGTTTTCGAAAATACCCGCGTACTGAGAACTCTTTACAACTCCTTGGTGCGAAGTAGACTCGAGAGTGGCTCGATGATTTGGGGGCCACATGAGCCTAAGTACTAGGGATGGGTCGTCCACGTCCGTCCATCGACGAGACGATCAACTAGTTGAATTCGTCAACTAGTTGACGCATCAACTTCGTTACGCGGACGCCGCGGACGTTCTATCTAAACATCGGGACGATGGTCAACTGTCTACGGTTCGACGCGACGCTGCTCGACGGCTCAACCGTTGGCTATTTTTATGAAGTTAATTTTTAAAATTTAAAGAAGTTCGAAGGAATATAGTTTCGGGGAAAGTAAAACCGCTACTTGTGCTTATATGTAAAAAGAAATATTTTATTATTTATTTGTTTACGCACATTATAGGCTTTTACATATTGTTTTATATACTTCTTTCTATATATAATAAAGAACAAAGTAGGTATACACAACAATATCAGGTGTAAGCAGTAAAATATAAATGTAAACTACATATATAAGCAGTGAAAGTATTGGGTATAAGCATTAGAATATGAATATTAAAATTAAAAATATAAATAAGTACAAAGCAGTAATGTGTGTATAAAAAAATATATTAGGTACATATCATTACATGTGTACAGGGTTATATGGAAAACATTAATAACCTCGCAGGACTATATTCCTGCCTTGATTATGAGTCGAAAGCTATCATGACCTAATATCAATAGTTATGGAGATGTGCGACATCAAAGTTTGAATTTTTTCAATATATCTAACTTATTTTTTGGAAAACGTTGGGCTATCACTACACTAACTCAAATCGATTACGAAAAATTCATTCGTTTCAATACAAGTTAAATAAAATGATAAAAACCTTTACATTTATTGATTATCTATAAATTTATAAATAAATACATAATTTAAAAATACTTTACATCTGAGATGTTATCTAGAAATTTATTGAAGAATAAATCTTTCAAAGTCAGGCTTTCACTTTGTGGTGACATTATTAATAAATAAATATATCTGTATTATTTGTCAACCTTAATTTAAGGCTCAATCTGAGAAAAGGAACATTGTTCCCGAAACATGTAAAAAATCGATAAAAAGTGGTGTAAACAAAATTATAATAGATTAATTTTTTATCTATAAAGTTGAAAATAGATCAACTAGTTGATCGTCTCGTCGATGGACGGACGTGGACGACCCATCCCTACTAAGTATTCACTTATGGTAGAGAATGTCCAAAAAAGTTTCTAAGATATATATCTCTACATGAGAGAGTACGGGCATTATCCTTGGCTTTACCCAACCGAGTTTCTCCAGGGTATGCTTGGCTATAATAGTTTAGAAACTAGAAGGAATGTGTATCTGATTACTCATTTTTATCGATTGATTATGCAGAGCATTGGTTTGTGTGTTCCCGATAATTACCTAAGACAACGTCAGCATAGATTGTTTCACATTCCAATATACAGGACCAACCTGCCAATGGTTATGCCTGTTGGAAGAGCTACTGCTATGCTGAACAACATTTCTCTGGATATTGATCTTTTCCATGTTGCCGAAGTAGGACACTCCTACACCTTCGATATGATTGAATGTATATACGTTTGATATTTTGTTGTTTGTATATTTTCTCACTTTTTAATAATATATACGAACTAAACATATGTTTGTAATGTAAATGTTATATTAAAAATAAATAAATTGAATTGAATTGAATTGAATTGAAAAGATAATCAGAAATAGTGCAGAAACCATTTAGAAACCAAATAGTTTCGTCTCTATGAGACATACTAATTATAATAATTTCGTTGTCTACCTGTCCGTCCGTCCGTCCGTCTGTTTGTCTGTCCCCATAACTTTGTGGAACGTCGGTAACTTCTTTAGTGCAAAATTTTTCGAAAAAAATTTTTTCGTTATTTTTTTTTGATTTTTTTTTCCTCAGGAACCGACGTTAAAACATCGTCATTTTTGATGGGTAACAGCTAGTAATATATATCTTTATTATTCTGTCTTCACTTGACGTCGTCGTAGTATTGTTACAAAATTTGTTGACTCAAATTCTGCCAACACAAATATTTTGATATGACTTTCTTCCTCACAGAAGATCTTGAGACATCAATTTGTCACACGCTTGGAAACAAATCAGTTGCTTTCTAGTCGCTTAATTTTATTGATACGCGTTTCGTCTCACGAAGGACTTGTACTTATCATCATCATCATCTTCATCCCCTTGTCCTACTAGGGTCAGGGGCCCGAAGAGTCGACACGGTGCTAGACTCGACAAAGCACTTATTACAAAAGCAATTACTGGAATAAATAAAATATACCGTTTAAAAAAATCTCTTTATATGATTAAAAATCGTTTTAAAATCATCAAAAAACCTAAAAAAAACTTTTGCAAATTTAAAAAAATTATAACTTTATTAATATTAAACAAATTTTCAAAGCAAGAAAACACTTTGTGGCTTGTCATTATAAGACCTTTAAGAATAAATTAAATACTAAGTTTTAAACCACTTTATTTCTACATATTTATCAACTATGAATTTGCCGAACATCTAATTAATTTTGATCACACATTTGATAATAATACAGGGCCAAAAATTTTACACAAAAACGGAATAGGTTTGGGACTTAACAATCTAGAAGCATTAGAGATTAATAAAGCTATCAATAATAATAGTAAAATAAAAGTTAGTATTTAATTAATTTTTAAATGTCTTATAATTTTAAATATTTCTTAATTATCTAAGTACGGATTCTAAATAATGAAGTAAAATTTATATGTATAAAAAAAACATAGTAAAAAAGGTTTTTTTGGCCGCAGTTTTTCGATTAATGCTTATTTTTTCTTAATTATTCTAAATAATATTCAGTTAATTACTTTTATATAAGAATTAAGTTTCTATCTAAGTTATTGCTCTAAAATAATATACATTCTGATATAAATGAATAATAAAAACTCACATTTTCGTTAAAAAAAACCTAAATACGCATTTGCAGCGAATGTCCAGCCTTCATCGGCCGGCTCGGGTTTGTTGGCCCGGGGTTAGAGCCCCTATCTCCGTTTTTTTAGCCGTGAATTCGAACGAAATAACGGACGTCTCACGAAGTTACGGGGACAGACAGACGGACGGACGGACAGACAACGAAATTATTATGTTTGATATTACTGAACACTAATGGTGCATTTGTGGTCTCGCATTTTCACTGCATGGCCCGCGCACGCTGCCGTTGGGAGAAATGGTGAACGTAATCGATACAATGGATGAGTCAGTAAACTTTTTAACGACACATTTGGGTTTATCGAAAAACAGTTTAACCCTTATAGTGCCGAAAAGCACCGTGGCGCTCCTAGGTAGGTGTGCGAAAAATACCAGCGTCGCGATAGCGCTCGTTTCGACAGCTCATTTTTGGCGCGCGTCAGTGCTTTCTAACTTTCTTCAATCAAACTTTTTTCTACAAACACCGTTATTATTATTTATTTCCATAACCCTAAATTTGATTTCAAAATGTCGAACACGAGTGAAAGTTCCGATATGGATGTTGAAATGACAGAACAATTTGAAAACTGAGTTAGTGATTATGAGAGCGATAGCGGGAGTGATATATGTATATTTTCTATAATTTTATTGTCAATAAATATGTAGTACATATTCAATTTCTGTGTTTTTATTATCATAGTTTGAAACCTTTTGAAGAGAATGTTGAAAAAATTATGAAAATTAGTATATTGTAACAGAAATGGTAAGTGTTTTTGGTGTTTATATAAATTATCTAGGAAAATGCATTTTTTTACTGGCATTTTTAGCATATTTTGACAAAATATTTATGGCACTAAAAGGGTTAAGGGTACGCGCGCACTAGCTTTTTTTCGCCGCGCGGCGAAAAAACGCAGCGGCATAATGTCGCGCCGCAGCGTTGTAACAAAGGGTTTTGAATCGCAGTGCGCGCACTTAGGCCCGGTTGTTTCAAGTTCGATCAAAGTAAGCGGAAATACTAGCTGAGCTTAACCTCAAGGTCACGCGAAATCTCGAAGAATTGAGTTGTTTCAAATTAAAAATCTTTTAAAATCGGATTGGGGGTGTTGCAATTGTGTAAAATAAAAATCATAGACAAATGCACGCCAAAATAATTTTGCATATGGCAGCACATAATTTAAATTTCATTTGACAACAACAGACAGCAAGCAGATCAAAGCAGATGTTTCGAAACATGTCATCAACGGTTTGTTTTACTGAAGATTTCCACAAGAAGATGAAAGGAGACTAGTGGGCCGCATTACGCAACTAATTTAATGTTTTGTTGCTACTGTCCAACAGATTTTCGAAGTAGATTCGAGAATACGATGAAAAGCGCCAGGAAGGTTAGTTATTGACGAAATTAAATGTTATCTTACCTATTTAGTGTTTGCAAGAACAATATGTTTTTATTTGATTTTAAAGAATCGACAGGAAATTCACGAAGTTGTTTTAGAAAGGCATGATGCCAAAAGAGATCTGGCTTAATTTTATTACAAGTTGTATTTTTTATTAAAATATTCATTTTCCCGTTAATAGGTAGGTATATAAAATACAATAAAATAAAAGAATTTCATACACCGAATATATTGTTTTATTACTATTATTCCGCGGACGCCCTCTGCTTCTGCTGCTTTCGACAAACAATTTTCCTTGCCATCCTTTCTTTGCTCATCTGTTCCACATGACCAAACCAGTGGCCATGTCACTGGCTCTGCATACTGAGAATTCCGAGTTCGATTCCCGGTGAGGTCGCAATACATCTTTCTGATTTCTTTAAAATCTAGGTGATCTTGTCGGACCGCAATTAAAATTGGGCCTTCAGGCCCATTGTAGCATTAAAAATTGCTGTACATTTGGTTTGAGGGCATAGTTCCGCTATGTATATAATATAGCAATTACCAAATCTGGTAACTAGTACCGTTTGTCGTAACTTGATATTTTGTTTGGACATAATGACAAATATATTTCTGATTTTTATAGTGCTCTTCGGCTGACTAAAATGTGGTCTGTGGTCAGCCATTGCTCTGGTAATGGCTGACACTATCCGCAGTCCAAGAAGCAGTGTTCCAGATAAATCACCTATGCACCTTTCATGGATATAAATGTAAAATTATCAAAACCCGAGTGAAATAGAAACCTTGAAAAAAAATATTGTAGACAATGCCCTGCAGTATAATTCATTTAGAGTTGCGGAAAAATCAATTTCTTCTGACAAAAAAGTATTGTTCGAGATCTGAGTAAATTACTTCTCTTGTTAAGGATATACTGTAGGATCAGTCGATCGCCAGAAAAGCCTGTGTCACCCTACATAATATTGTACATTTCGACACTTTGTATGTAAAATGTCGAAAAATTAATAAAAAAATATTTTGTTGACAGATGTCAATTACATTGCGCAGTGCGCATGTGCGACTCTGACCGAGAGTTTAATCTAAAATTTCCGCTCAGAATTCTCTGACAGATTTCGCTTAATCCGATTTGAAACAACCCGTTTTTGAAAAAAGTACTAAAAATTTCAGTTTAAACTCTACGCTTACTTTGATCGAATTTGAAACAACCGGGCCTTAGCGGCATAAAAACGCAGCGGCAAAAATCTGCGAAATGTTACAACTCTCTTGCGGCGCGGCGGTCAGCGGCAAAAAAACGCATCTTTTCCGCGCGCACTACGCGCTGTTTCGCTGTACCATATAATATTTTATGTGAAAGAACAATAGCTACAAGCAATAATTATGCTAATCCGGATGAAGATTTTAATATAGAAAGGCTAATAACGGAAGTTGAGAGAAGACCGCCATTGTATGACATTAATTCAAAAGAATATAGTGATAGAAACATTAAACATTTCTGAATGGAGTATTTTTATATGTGATGGAAGGTCCAACTAGTTTTCAAAGTTCATAAAAACATTTTTTATTCATTCGATAATATTGGAAGAATTTTTCGGGGTAATCGTTAAGTTCACCACATATTTTAAAGAACTGCCCGTTGTTCAAATGATCAGCGGCATTATGCCGTAGTGCGCGCGCCTGCTGTTTTCGCCGCGCGGCAAAATGTCGCAGTGCGCGCGCCTGCTGTTTTCGCCGCGCGGCAAAATGTCGCAGTGCGCGCGCCTGCTTCTTTCGCCGCGCGGCGAAAAAACGCTAGTGCGCGCGTACCCTAAATGATCCGAATTCAAATACATTCCTAGGGCCTCTATCATCTTAATCCGGGTCTGTCGTAACAGAATAATGTAAAGATTATATAAGATTATACCATATAATATTAGATTGCGGACGCCATATAAGAAGTTTTATAAATCTACAAAAGTCTTCCACACAGATAGTAAAAAAAAAAAATTTGTTTGGATTTCAAAGAATAAAAATGCTCCGAGAGTTTTACAAAGAAATTTTAAGCCAATAATGGTAGGACATTACTATTAATTTATTTTTCTAGATCCAACACGGCCGATAATATATTAGATATTTATGACAGTTTTGCTGTGAATGTGAACATAAAATGCGTTTCATGACCCAGACCTTAGAATTTTATTTTCTGGCGCGAAAATAATTTCATAAATTTTGTTAAATAAAAAATGGAATAAAATCTATCGTTTTAGGCGGGGATACGATAGATTTTTTAAATATTTCAGTGTAATCAAAATAAAAACTAATAAGTGCATCCATTAGTATATCGCGTATTATGTAATTCTCTACGTAACAGTGTCCGTCACTACCGCTACCAGATTGCTCGAATAACAATAAGGAGTAGCTTGTTGGTCGCCTCGGGATCGAAAGGTCGCGGGTTCGAACCTTAGTCCAGGCCAGCAAGTTGGTCACAGCACAAGCTTTTAGCCTAGTTTGAAAATAGTAAATATATTGATGCGACATGTATTCCGTGTTTACGTCTCTATTGTTTTTAAAAACTAGAAAAACATAAAAAACAAAACAATAATGAGGTATAAGAAGCAGAAAAAAGCATAATCTCTACTTATGTCCATCGCTAACGTTATCAAGACTCTACGCTATTCTAGATAGCGCTGTTTAGCTGCGCTACGCGATCTATGACATCTACTACTCTAGTTCTGCGCCTGATTTCGTCATTTTCAATTCTATCTCTTAGCATGGATCCTTCACTCCAAGCATGGATCCACTCCATGTATCGTTGCGTGCATTTGAGCTTTTCTACACTTTTCTTTGTAAGGGCCATAGTCTCCAATCCATACGTCATCACTGCCAGTATGCATGATTCAAAGGCTTTTCTTTTTAGGCTAATTGGGATCTCTTTGTTCTCGAAGATATGTTTGAGTTTGCCAAAAGCAGCCCAGCTCATTCCTATCCGTCTTGGCAATTCTGCTGTTTGGTTATGTTTGTTCATTTTTATCTTGTGTCCTGGGTATATATGGACGTAGTTATGCAGAAAGCAGCCAACCCACAAAATGCTAAAAATGAGTTATGTATGGATTTGGACAGCTTGATACAATATCTGTACGTAATAAGTATTCAGAAAAACATTGAATTGTGACATTATTAAAAATATTTTTTTTAAATCAAGATAATTATTGTTATTCTCAAAACTAGAAAAAAATTTAAAAAATAAAAATATAAAATAGATTTTTAAATATATTTGTTCAATCATTCTTAAAACATATTTATTTAATAACCACCAGCAAGACAGACAAGGCTTTTTTATACAAAAGAAATTCTGAAACAAAAATGACAAATGCGTAAACAAATAAACATGCTTATACTTAAATGTAATATTAAAAATGAAAAAATATATTTGTTGAATAAATCCAAGCCACATAGTATAAAAAAGCCGACATTTAATAATGTCACTCCTATTTCATAGAATACATCCAACCCACATAGAACAAAATGAGTAGTTTTTCGTACATTTTGACATTTTGCAGAAAGCATCCAACCTGTAAATAAAAGTTTTTTTAATAATTAATAATTACATTTAAAAATCATAAAAAATATCTTTACAATAAGCCCTATGCAAAAAAATGTGCAATAATGAATTAAATATCGACATGTTAGGTTTTTTTAGCTTCAAATTTTTAGAAGCCATTTTCTCATTTCCATGTTTTTTGGTTTGGCTGCTTTCTGCATAACTACGCCCATATATTCATCTACTATTTCAATATTATCATCATTGATAGTGATGGCTTTGTTCTCTGGACTCAAAATTTTTGTTTTCTTTACATTCATCTTAAGACCTTATTAAATAACTAGAACCGTATCTGTAACCGTATTATTTACTTCGTGTCACTTAGTCACTTCGCCGACCTGATATAATTGTTCGGCTTGTGCCGTCAGATCAATTTCAACAAATTCGCGACCGAGAGCATTTTGTCTCGCAGGCGCTCAATTGAATCAATTTTAATTGCCAGAATCTCACGAACCGTGACGTCAAGAGGTCAGCTGTTCGGTTAAGCTGAGCAACGCTTTGTTTTGTTTTCATCTCAGTCTGTTGGCAGTAGGGATGGGCGTTGAATGGACGGACTAGTTGAAATCAACCGTTGACGTTGCATCGACGCGTCGACCGTTTACGTTTATCGCATGGACTAGTTGAATTCGTAGACGGTGGACAGCGGACGCCGTGGTCGGTGGACGATTCGAGATTAACGCAATGCAAAGCAACGAGCGAGAGCAAGACAAAATGTCTCCGTTTATTTCTCTCTCATCTCTCGCTGTCGACTTGTAGATGCCATAGACGGCTCGACGGGTAATTTCATTTCAACTCTAAAGTACACTACCATAGAGTGCAGATCTGTGTACACGAACTATGACTAGAGATTTGAAATTTAAATACATGCGTAGCGCGAGATAGGCTTAATAAGCTATTATCCATTATTTTTTACTTGATTTTTTGTGATGTCACATGCGACGATTCGGTGAATTCCCAATTTTACGCCGTATAAAATAAAACAATTCTGTTTAATTATTTTATTTTTTATTGAACTATTAGTAATTAATAGGCCGGCTAGATATTTTTCTAAAATCAATATTTTATAAGATCGATCTCGACTTCTTATATATTTACCTGAAAAGGGATGCTAAAATTTAATTATTGTGTTATTTTCTTACTTTTCAACTTTAGCATATAAATGATAAACAAACTTGTAGGGAATAAAAATTTCTATACCTAACTATGGTCTTTATTCAGGAGTCCAACATTAATTATTGTATATGTAATATAATCTTGAATTTAGGTTTAATTAATTTTTATTATAAATTTCCCTATTTTCAACTTTGTAGATAAAAAAATTAATCTATTATAATTTTGTTTACACCACTTTTTATTGGTTTTTTACATGTTTCGGGAACAATGTTCCTTTTCTCAAATTGAGCCTTAAAGTTGACAAATAATACAGATATATTTATTTATTAATAAAGTCACCACAAAGTGAAAGTCTGACTTTGAAAGATGTATTCTTCAATAAATTTCTAGATAACATCTCAAATGTAAAGTATTTTTAAATTATGTATTTATTTATAAATTTATAGATAGTAAATAAATGTAAAGGTTTTTATAATTTTATTTAACTTGTATTGAAACGAATGAATTTTTCGTAATCGATTTGAGTTAGTGTAGTGATAGTCCAACGTTTTACAAAAAATAATATTCATAATCAAGGCAGGAATATAGTCCTGCTAGGTTATTATTGTTTTACAAATAACCCTGTACACATGTAATAATGTGTATCTAATATATTTTTTTATACACACATTGCTTTGTACTTAATATTTTTAATTTTTATACTCATATTTTAATGCTTATACCCGATACTTTCACTGCTTATATATGTAGTTTATATTTATATTTTACTGCTTACACCTGATATTGTTGTGTATACCTACTTCTTTCTTTATTATATACAGAAAGAAGTATATAAAACAATATGTAAAAGCCTATAAACAAATAAATAATAAAATATTTCTTTTTACATATAAGCACAAGAAGCGGTTTTACTTTCCCTGAAATTATATTCCTTCGAACTTCTTTAAATTTTAAAAATTAACGTAATAAAAATAACCAACGGTTGTGCCGTCGAGCAGCGTCGCGTCAAACCGTAGACAGTTGACTGTCGTCCCGATGTTTAGATAAACGTCCGCGACGTCCGCGTAACGAAGTTGACGCGTCAACTAGTTGACAAATTCAACTAGTTGATCGTCTCGTCGATGGATGGACGTGGACGGTCTCGTTTCGTCGACGGTAAATACGTCGACGACCCATCCCTAGTTGGCAGTAGGTAAAATCGGTAGCTTTGACCTCAATTAATATTCTTGTGAAAATACATTCAGGCTCGGTTGCGCCAGCAGAAGTAAATTTGGTTCGAGTAACATTGACCCGAGTAACTTTTTTTACCCTCAGCTCAGAGTAAACTCGATTTCGGATTGCACAAACGTCTTTTTTACCGCTGTCTAACCAATCATAAGGCTTATAGGGTGCCAAGCGGAATAAACCTCAAATACCGCATTTGTCTATGGAATTTGATTTATTTCAGTTTTTCACCACTGGCAATACGTACTTTTGCGGTTCAAAAATGGTTCAAAACCAGTTCAAACAAACCACTTTATTCTATGAAACAAACCAAAAAACGCCAAACCATCGCTAAAATAACACGAAATTAAAAGATTCATTTTAATGTTTACAAATTTCAATACGAAAATGACAGCGACAAAATTCAAATGACAAGTACCTATATGGACAAATGTCACATTTTCAAATCAGCTGTGAGAGGACGGCCATTTTTTTTACCAACATTTTTACTTTTATCCACCTATCTTGGAGAGTAAAAAAAAGTTACTCAGATGTATGTACTTCGGCGAGTAAAATAATTTTTACCATCGCTGGCGCAACCCGTTTTTAGTAAAAAAAGTAACTTGAGTAACTTTAAAGTCACTCAAGTAACTTTTTTTACCTTTACTTCTGCTGGCGCAACTGAGCCTCAAACTACCAAAATTTTGACCTCAATTAATATTCTTGTGAAAATACAAACTGAAGAATGTAATTTTAAGATAGTTTCTCTTCACACATCAAATATTTACAAGAATTACGTTCTCTGTCCGTCTGTCTGACTATCAGTAACTTCGTGTAACGTCCGTGATTTTTTTTTACATTTAATCTCCTCATTCTTCTACAGAGCCTCATCATACCTAAATACGTTTTTCAGTGAACTCGACATTTTCAATGCGACAACCACTAAGATGAACTCCTTGTGCCCTTCGTTTAAGGAGGGGGTAAGGTTTTTAACTTTTTTTTTTGCATTTTATTTTTAATTTTTTTAATGAATGTATAACATCGCAAGAATAT
The DNA here is from genome assembly GCA_016648135.1 of Agrypnia vestita. NCBI lineage: Eukaryota > Metazoa > Arthropoda > Insecta > Trichoptera > Phryganeidae > Agrypnia > Agrypnia vestita. Next base: position 723 of record JADDOH010019721.1, on the reverse strand, counting down.
TGTGTCAAAATTTTAAGTCAATCGGAGCAAAATTGACGAAATTATGAACATTTGAGCGATACTCAGACTGATTTTCTATACCTGCTCGGGCAGCTAAGAGACGCGCTCTCCTGAGGACTACCGGACGTGCTATTGTATTAGAAGAGTTTTGCGTAGACAAGGACAAACAGATGCTGATGATGAAAGCTCTTTGCTGTGTGAACATGGCATCGACGATTATGTGTAAGTATAAAATATGTGTTGAGTTTTATTTTGAATTTTATAGTGTGCAAAACTTTAAAGCGTTTTCCCCACATCTCACGTGTCCATCATAACTTCAAAACTACTGCACCGATCCTTTTGAAATTTTGAACACTTATTTCTGTACATAATTTACGAGGTAACGCTGGAGACTTTTTTTCAAATATGTTATTAATTTTTATTTTTTAATAACAAATTAGTCGATATATTTCGCAAAAAATCGCGTTTTTACCTTCAAAGTGTTCCAAAAAATTGAAAAATTGAAATTTAAAAAAACCCTCCCAGCGTTACCTGGGAAAACCTATTATCTAACGAATGAACTTTGATTTTTTGATATCAGATGATCTAGCACCAAGTTATGATGGACACCGCAATTTTACTTATTTCCGAGACACGTCCGAATAATTTCTGCCATTGCCGTATTTTTTAATATTTCTTCTTGAAAATTTTATACAATATTCTTCAAATGTCATACTTTAATGT
>JADDOH010019720.1:0-11689 GCA_016648135.1 Agrypnia vestita | reverse complement strand
TTATTTGCAAAAAGGACCTTGTTTTTAATAATATTCAATTTACTACAGTAAAACCTCGTTTATTTGAAATTGCGACCCAAAAAAACATTTCGAATTGCGCGGAACCCCGTTTTCGCCAAATGAGATACCGCAGCTGTCAACATAAGCTCATCGGGTGACATTTCCGCGACAAGATATGCGAGTCCCGGTGTGTACACGACAAATGGCCGCGTCATTGTCCCCGAAACATGAGCGTAGATGTTGATGCGACATGCCGAGCGGAATGTTTCGCGATTTGTCCCCTAGTGAATACATGGCTTTAATGTATGCAAAAACATTTCTAGAACAATTTTAACACAAAATGGCTATTACAATGATGACTACATCCATCACTATGAAAGGTTACCTCTATTACTGCTACTTCTAGTAATGCATATACATGCGATATATGTCACTATGCACATGCAACCCTTTGCACTGGTGAGCCTCTCCAATCTAACCATTAATACTCTACATATTAATTGTGGGGTATAAAAGCAAAGGCAGCAATATCCAAAAAAAAATTAATGCATTCATCGAGAATCACAAATTTATAATGTAGTGAAAATGAGATTTTGTAGGAAACATGATTTTAGAAGGGAATACTATATGGAAATTTTGGAATACATAAAATCTAGAATTCAGTACATTTTAAATTAGCAATTTTTCATTTTTTTCATTTATTTCATTTCTTTACTTTTACATTTGTTTGAGTTAAATTATACTATGCCTGTCTCACTAGAGAGCTCTGTGTTGAGACAGGCAATTCTCAATAACTGCATTAATTTTTTTTGTTGATATTGATGTCTTTGCTTTTATATCCCACAATGTATATCGATGAGATAATATTTAATTTGTATTTATTTCCCAGAAGATTTAATTGTGAAAAGTGTATTTGAATGTCTGGTCTCGAGCCTAGTTAGTATGATTGATGATAATTATCCATACATTGAATAAAATATGAGTCATTATTAGGAATTTTAACAAATGGGGTAGTGTATGCTTCCACTCTCATTATAGCCTATCTTCTTTAAAAATTTTAAAACTGTCAAATCAGATGACATGGACCATAGTAATATTTAAGGGTTTACAACAGTATAATATTTTGAATGTGCCCTTACCGAAACCATCTTTCCTTCGGTGGGCATGTAGGCGGGACGGTTGCTCAGCCTGAGTTTGGTCTGGAGAGTGTTGAAGTTGGTCTCCAGCTTGGCTTTCTGTTCCACACGTGGGGGCTTGTGCTTGCGTCTAAAATACATTTAAAATATTTCAGGTGTTGGACAGTAATACGTTTCCCAAGCGCTAATCGCAACTATCTTGACTTATGGTCTGTACAAAATTATAGACATTTCAAAGTATATTTCGTAATGTATATTATCCACTTTCTTGCCCCGAATTTTAGCAAACATAGTCAGGATTGCCCCGGAACAAATGGCCGGCCACGCATAATCAAGAATTTACCGTAATTAAGTACTTTATTTTCTTTGTAAGTGTACAAAGAAAACAATTTAAATAAATAAACAGACAAGATGAACGATTTTCGTTTATTTTTAACATGATCACTTTTTCAAATCTTTTAAAAGGGTACATGAAAGGTTTTTTATGCGTGAATGCATGGCCAAGTTTTTAGATACAACCACTTTAAGATGTTTCCACAAAAGTTCTGTATTTTGGACTGGGCAAGCGAATGGATATAAAGGAAATTGTAATAATAATTCATAATCTACGCAGAATACACTTTTCCATCCAAAAATCAAAAAACATCCTTTTTATCATTGATTTACAAAGTACACAAAATTAAAAACACAATTCGGGGAAGCCTATACACACCTGTAGGTGCGGTAATCCTCCAATTTCTTTTGGCATCCAGCGAGGGAGTTGTCTGTCTGACGGCTTCCCAACCAGGGCATGGTGCGACGGATCCATTCCAGCAACTGTAATTATAATTGTTTATATATATGTGGTAAAAAAAGAAAAAATATTTTTACAGAAGTTGTAATGATACTTGTATAATTCCTTAATGAAGTTTTCAAATATTAACCTCTCATTGCTGATACCGCACAATGCGCATCGACTGTAATACGATCAGTACGTGCACATTGCTCTAGGTGCGATGGCCTGCCTTTTCCGTTTTAATTGAACTTAAAAACATGCAGCACTTAAGTTTTGAGTCGTTTCTAGACTCGGCACAAGGCGATTTATCACTCAACATCAGTTCGACTTGATCCATCAATAATTTGGCACATTTTGTCAGCAAGGAAAGGGTTAATAGAATGATGAAGTGAGTAAGATTCATAAAGTGGGGGTGAGCAATGACATCCGTCATGTCGGCCAATATCGACAGGGACCGAGTGTTGGCCAGAATAAGAGGACTCCCAGCTAGCCTTATTAGGTAAAGTTGATTAGGGCAATGAAAATAGTAAACGCTCTCCGAAGGCGAAGGAACCTTTTTCAAGAAACCAAGAATCAGCAAAGATGCACTTCTCAAGTAGGACGAGATGAGACGATGTTTTGCTGCAAACCAATCCCTAGGATTGAAACTCCGAAGAAGATGAATGATTATGATACAAATAAAAAGAGGTCTGTGTGAGCTAGTTTTTAGGTAACATTAATCTCTGGAATACCATTATATTCTGCACCTTTCTTCTGCAATTCTGTCCATTCAACGGCATTGTTCAATTGAATGGATTATCTTTTTTTTTCGCTGTTAGCCATCATTAAAACTCAGAATACATTATCATCATCGGCGCTACAGTCCACTGAGAGTTTTGGCAGGCTTCAGAAAGCGTCCTCCTTTACCTCTACATCATCACATCAACCTAGGCCGCCTGATATTCCTCGGTCTTGCAGGCTTATTGTCAAGGAGCCTATTAGATGGTCTAATTAGGGATAAGGCTATGTTCTTCAAACAATTTGTATAGGTCGTGGTTAAATCTTGTCCACCACGCACCCTTACAAACTCACTATACATTGTCCCAAATCCCCTTAAAAATGATTGACAATGATGATAAACTTGGAATACTTACATCACTGGCGAGTCGTTCATACTCCTCCATAAGACGTTCGTTCTCCTGGTTAACCTTGAGGACCTTGCAGATGCGGTTGGCAGCTGTTTCAGCCTAAAATATTTAAAAAACCATTAAAACATAAAAAGAATTGAAACAATTTTTTGATACTAACTAGTTTGAAAGAATCAACAAAAAACTTGTTCTATGACTAAGGCCGGCGCCACACTACACGTTTCTTCCATCATGACTTTGACTTCGGGAAACGCCGCTAAATTTTTTCCTTACAATATGCACTTATCGAACACACTGAATGTATCATCGGTCGATCCGCTGGCGGAACACTCACTTCGACGTCTTTTTGGTTCTCCGCCCACGGAACTTACGTCAACGTAAAATCAGTGACGTCACGTCTCATGTTTTTAAATGTAAAGCACCACATTCGACAGATCGTCCACACTGTGTACGTAGGTGTGTTTGTTGCAATGAATATTGTATGTGACTACTAAATTCGATTGATAAATTGATGCGACGTCAAAGACGCGGCGGAAGATACGCTCAGTGTGGCACCGGCCTAAACTAATGAAGAGCAAAACTAAGTAAACTTCACAATTAAATATTCATGTGAATAGGAAACAAAAAAATTACTTTAAGAGCTTTTACAATCGAAAATCAAATAGAAAAAACTTTATGTAATTGTAAATCTTATTGAAATGGATTGTTCAATTTCTAAATGAGTACTTCGAAAGTATATAATATTTAAAATACAATATAAAAATGGAATAGACACAGAGTACAAAATTGTACAGAGATGAACTAAAGCTCTTCTTTAGGCGAGAGGACTGGGACACAGCGGAAATATGAACCGCCTTGCATATATTTAAGACACATTTATGATACAGTTAAAGTTATTATATTGTAGTAAACGAAACATATTTTTTACAATACACATTGTTTTTTAAATTAAATTTCATTCCAAACTGAGTCTTTTCAAATAAAAATGTCTTTTTGTAATAAAGCGTGATTTATTTACAAAGACATTATACTTTTTGAGTATTAAGTTTAACTTTTTCATAATTGTTTCAAAATTCACAAGCTCGAAGTAATTTTTTTAAACAAGACAAACATATTGGAACCAGACAGTGTACCAAGAAATTTCCGATAGTTCATGTCTATATATTCTGATAGTCTGCGATTAGGGAAAAGAGTTATTAAATCGAGCATTATTATTATTATTTAGCACAAACCTTTTGCGCACCAGAAAAGCAGTGGTAATACGAGGACACATACGTCATGACGGCCCTTTCGTCTGGCATTGCTGTGTTCTGTAAGTCTGCCACAAAGCAAGTCCAATCGTACAATTAGCATGCGTAATTCAAACAGTTCGTATACATGTATGTACAGTGTTCAAATGTTTTAGGTATCAATCAACTTCAAAGCTTGTCTGGACAGAGAATAATGTGAACTGGATTTCATAATCATATTAATGACTCAATATCTACTGAACATCATCTACACAAGACGTCATATTAAAATAATCAATTATATCAGATTCAAATGACATTTAAAAAGCAAACTACTGAATAAGGAGGTGACTAGATCATTAAATTGGTCAATAATTCAATTCAGAGACATTATTTCGAGTCCAGAATATTGTACAGTAAAACCTCGTTAATTCGAAATTCAAGGGATCTAAAAAAACATTTCGAATTACACGGAACCCCGTTAAATCGAAATTAAAGTGCAAAAAAAAATTTTTAAATCGCCAGAAATTGTTAAACTCGTGAAAAATGTCATTAAGCCAGTGAAAAACTTCTGTATTCTTGCATATTTCAAGAAATCATTTTGAAAATGCAATATTTATTATGTTAATATGAAGACCGCTTCATTTATATTACTTATTACAAAATTATATCAAAAAATTAAAAATCGTATAATTCAGGAATAAAACTTTTTTTGTGAAAAACGTCTGCATATTTGCATTTCAAAAAATAATTTCGAAAACTCAATATTTATTATGCTAATACGAACACCGCAATATTTATATTACTTAAGTGTATTTGGTGTACTTACTTGTGAAAAAAAGGAAATAATTTTTTCAATTTCATCAAATTTCAAAAATTAAAAAAAAAAACGAATTATGTGAACTAAAATGTATTACAAACGTTACATTGTGTAAAGTGATCATTTAAACCAACCGTACGATAGGTCGTAAGCCCTATGTACGCCCAAAAGACTTCTATACCTACTTTCCCATAAAAAAAGAATACAGTTTCGTCTCTGTGAGACATCATTTATTTAAAATGTATTGATTTATCGCGCAAGGGGTTATCGAATTATCGGGGTTAATCTACTATGAAATTAGCATATTGTTTTAAAAATTTCAAATTATGGCGAATTTCGAATTATCGGGGTTCAAATTAACAGGGTTTAACTGTATCATTATAAGGAAAACAGTGTTATTACAGAACAAACTTATTAAAAAATAAACATACGACACAGATATTCAATTAGAAATAATTATCAATTTTTGAATGATGTAAAGGTACACAAAAATGGGCGGGGTGAATATCCAAACTGTTAAATATAAAATGATTATTATTTGGGCAGGAAGCAAATAAACCAAATGCACATAAATTAAACCAAATGGAAATAATTAACACGCATTTAAGATCATAAATATGTATGCGCAAATATGAGAATATTTCGACAAATATTTTAACAGATGTACCAAAATTATTTTAATTAATTCCATTTGTTTTCTTCTCAGAAAAGTAAAATCTGTAGTGTAATTTCGGCAGTTTTCAATCGGGGCTGTAAGGGGAAGTAAAACAACATCAATTCGTGTTAAAATCATGCTAAGATCATAATGGCGAATGTTCCGCGTGACTAGCACTCGCTCTTCACCTGCTGGGCCCCCTGGAAAGCGTGATAGTAGCACGACACGTATGTCATGATGGCGCGCTCATCGGGTTTGGGCGTGTTTATCAGATCTGAAAAGGACATTTGAAACTTCTAGTACGTGTTCAAACAATACTTCTTTCCGCTGTTTGTCTCTTTTTGATTTATCAATGCGGGGCTATGACCAAATGTCGTGTGTAGCAAAATCATATACAATGACAACAAAACAATGACTTCTAACATTTCTAGTTATTCAAAAAGAACTTGAAATAGTAATGAAAAAACAGTGTGGTCAAATAGTAGGTTCGACTACTTTTGAAAAAGGAATGTTAATACCATAACGAGTTGACAAGAGGAAAGATTTGTGTGATTACAATTTTAGTGCTATAATTTTTTAATTTAAAATCAATGTACCAAACGTGGGGACAAACAATACATCAGTAAGCATTGCTACTTAAGATATTATGGTGTAACCTCAACATTATCTATAATAGTACAAACGTGTTAACAGAAATAATTGATAAAGCCTTTAATAGTTTTATACATTACAACATTGAGATAAAATATTTACCAAGCCCGATTAACCAGTATCTAATTAGTACCAACAAACATTCCAAATTGTTGACTGAGAGGGAAATTTTGTTTGTCCAAGTTATTAATACATTAACGATAATAAATCTATCTCATAGTCATAGCAAACAAACCGATAGAAGAAAGAAATATTTTTATCATAATAAAAAAAACTGGCAAAAGGATCGAAATAAAAATTCCAAAGTACTGATGAATTCCATTAAATAATAAAGACACATTATTTTAACAGGTGTTTTTCATTTGTTTTGTAACATCTTGTTTCGAGATATTCGATAGCAGATGACGTAAGAGAATGCATTTAGAATAACGTAAATACAAGTATTTCACTTCGCTTTCAACAAGCACATAAGTAAATGGGCCAGACGCGCTGCCAAGATTTCCTCTGAATTTGATGTGCTTGCCCACACGTTACTCGTGGTCCATTTTTATACAGCCATTAAATGTAAAGTTTCTCGGCTCGTAAATTTGACATATTTTGAGACATTTGTCACACATCAGGGTTTGTACATATTTCATGACCAGGGGTGCCCAAAAAAATATTGGAAATATAAAAGGTCCGTTAATATAGTGGAATAAAATAGTCCATTTTGGCTGGCATGATGCTGGATTTATAGATTTTAAAATGAAAGTAAATGACAAATCATGATCGAGGTAAAAAATATACTAAGAGTAAACAAAGCACAAATCTAGCTAGTGCTGCAAGCACACTCACACTTTTTTTAAAGGTAAATTCACGTTGTTAATCATATAATTTTTTTTCAATACAACATTTATACCTTATTTTCTCTTTGGATAACTTGTTTTTTTTTTTGCCCTGATTTATGAAGGTAAAAAAAAAAAATCTGTAGAATAGTGTCGACAATAATGACACCCTTAATTTTTGGAAGGATTTTATAAAAATTATTTTGGAAGTGAAGACATTAAGGAATAAAAAAAAATGTTTTTCTTTTTTATATTTGACTGGAAAATGTAATAAGCATTAAACAAACCATCGGGGTCCAACATTCTGGGGATGTCCAGATACTTCTCAGCGACATCGAAGGCGGTGTTGAGGTTCTCCAGAGGGTTGTCCTTGGACAGCTTGGAGTAGTCGATGAGGTCGGGTCTGTGACGATGGATGAGCGCGCAGAAGGCCAAACCATCCTTGAAGGACAGATGGAAGTTCTGGACGTTCACGTTCTTGTAAGGGGCGGTCTTGCGCTGGCACCACAGCAGCAAGCCTTCCTGAAATGGGCAAAAGTGCATTGTCTTAGTTGCATGTTGTCATCGCCACTTCTTTCGACCAGCCTATGAAGAGAAAGTGGATAGAAAAAGATCTTCTATGAAGTTTATAGGCACGTGAACTGCGGTAGCAGATTATCAATATGCCTACTTGTTTGCTTACTATAAATAGATAATATTCATGACACAAGTTTAATCTGAATTGCAAAACATTATTTAAAAATGTGTAAAAGATTAAATTATTTTTCTGCATTTATTACTGCGCTGGCCGGAACACCCACTGATAACAGCGGAAAAACCTAAATTAATGTATTATTAATTGAATTGTTTTGTCTTTACAATTAATTATGCGTATAAAATGTTTATACAAACTGTCCAAGCTAGAAATCTCTCTCTTGTATTTATTAACAGTTGAATCTGTAAATAACACGACTGAATATATTACTTCCTTATTATTTTAATCAACCACTAAAATGAAGAGTTGGGAATTAAAACTCGTCAATTCTACCTTTTTTGTCAGATTTTTAAATTGGCAATTGGTATTTTCTCAAAACTCTTTTAAGTCGAATTATAATTTTTAATATTACAGGGTATGAGAGAGCCTACAGGAATTATGTTACAGACTTTACAAATTACAAATAAGGTCTAAGATCTTCTATTTTAATTGATTTAAAATAAAATGAGTAGTTAATTCTGTTTTCATTCCGAAATTTTACATTAATTAATGCCATTAACGCAGTTAAAATTCATCATTCAGAACACTGATGATATAATACACCTCACGGTAATGATTAGATCCTCAAAGACGACAAGTACAAGGTGCATACGTACAATTGGAACAATTGGCCGCTGAAGTTCTAAACTAGCAATATTTATCTGCGATCCGTAGCATCCGATTGGTGACCGAAATAGACGATGAATAAGTACAATGAATTAAAATGTTACTATTGAATTGTGACTGGTTAACCTTCTGACATGCAGACCAAAATATTTGTCCTCCGCAGTCTTTTGCAATGAAACTATTGGCAAATAGTAGCGTATTGAATAACAGATGTAGAAAGGTAAAGTGATTTAAGCGCCAATGTTAAAATTGATAGTAGGTAGGTAGGCGAAAACTATTTTGCAATTCACATTGAATTTACATGATTTTTTATTTATTTATTTTATTTTTATTTGATGATGGAGAAGATACTACATTTTCATGGCTAGCCGTGAAAGCATTTGTTTTTATCTACACTTGTAGCCAACTTTATATAAGATACTCAATGTTGTAACTGGTATATCATATATTATTTTATTTAAAATAGTGATAAACAAATTGGACAAAATACATTACGCATGGTGTAAGTAGGAGCGGTATTTACCTTAGCTGTCATTTCTTCAACGGAAATGTCTTGGATGGCGAACCTGAGAATGATGGTCCATATCATACCAAGGGTCATCTTCAGGTTGCCATCTACGATTTCCTCTGCGCCAATGGAGACGAGCTTAACTCCTGAAACAATACAACAATATAAGTAATGGGCAGCTAAACACAATATTAATATTGTAACGGGTAGAATTCTCCAAAGAGAATCTGAGATAATCAGTGAACAAAAGTCAAGATTACAAATCCTGGATAAGATTTACAAGTAACCCGAGACAAATGTAAATATGGCCGTTCATGTAGCAGAAGTGGTTATCCCCATCCATCATCTAAGAAAATACGATCATTGTTTTTGAGTATACTTGAGAAGGCTTGCTTTGGCTAGGATAACCTGATACTGGAAGATAGTCCTGTTAAAAGCCTCGAGAATTAATGAGCTTGCAAAAAAAATTGTATAAATGTAAATATGAGAGTTGTCAGGTCAAAAAGTTCTTCCGTGATGCTTACCAAAGAATTATATATATATATAAGGTAACTTGACGCATTCGGGACGTGGCTCTACAGAAGAATACTCAAAATACGCCTGATTACATAATTAAATAATAATCCGAAAACTTCATTATCTCGAAAATGTAATGAGGCATCCAGAGAAGTATAAGATCTTGTACCTCATAACGCAGGGAAAGATTGCCAGATTGTCAGGGCCCTGGAAGAAGGAGAACATCATGGCTGAAAAACCTGAGACAGTGGTTTGGTCAGTTTATCGTAAAACTATTCCAGGCCCTAGAAAATAAAGTGCTAATAGCTAATGTCCGTTGAACGGATAATGCAAAAGAAGAAGACAAGTGCGATACTCTACAGAACCGGCATAGTGGTACATTACTTTTAATGATTGAAGTGAATATGAAAGAAGTCAATATATTTAAAATTTAATCTTATTTTATGTGGCTAACAAATGGTTTCAATCAACTCAAAAAATGTGAAACAAAATAAATAGTAAAAAAGTTTTTGTAGATAAAGAGTAGTAATTTTTAATGCAAATTCATTATTACTTGCAATAAAATTGTGTGGTCTTGCAGATAAACAATTGAAAGAGCAAACGGGGCAGAGTAATTGAGCTTACTTTAAAACAATGCGGCGTATACCAATGGTAAAACGTGCACCACACTCGTTGCGCACTAATTATGCGAAGAAATTATGATCTGTCACTTTGACAGTTTGCCCATTAGAATAGGCCAACAACTTAAGCCCTTTCGTTTAACAACAACATAAATATTATCTTGTAATTGACCCCACTCCTCGCAACGACCGCTAGTTTATTTCATGAGATCATAACACAATACACCTAATAAGAACCATCATATTTTTCAATTAAATTAAATTTTTTTATTTGTGAAGATGTGATTCAGAACACGGCTCCTTGATAATCGAAACAGATTTGATATTACATAATAATAATAATAAAAATCCAGAAACTATAATACCTCACACGTGCAATGAGACATGCGGAGAAGTATCAGATCTTGCATCTCACAATGCAAGAAAAGATTGTTGGAAATCGGGGCCTTGGAAGAAAGAGACCACCGTGGTTGAAGAACCTGAGGCATGGGTTTAGCCATTCTACTGTAGAGTGAGCTTTTCCGGGCCGATATTAAAGACAAAAAGAACATAACAATCTTCAAACCTAGAATTTTATACCGTCAATAGAATGATTTTAAAATACACTTTGCTGTATTTTTCCTGCTTGTTAGAAGCCGTAATAATAATTAAGGATGCAAAGAAGATATACGAATGTGGACGAGGCGAGAATGACATGCAGAACAGAAGAGTGTGGTGTTCCGTTGTCTCTGCCTATCCTCACGGATAAAGGTGCATTGGTAAGTTTTGTTACATTTCAACCGGAAAAAATGCATGTCTCAATACAAAGTAATGTATGATGATCAAATTTCATAAGAACACTATTTTCAAGAATATTATGTTTCAGTGGCGTAATTGGTAAAAAGTACTCTACTGACAAAATAAAGTTCTGGGTCTGGATGACAACTATATTTTTTCGAAAGATAGATTCACTGTATCTTTGTCAAATTAGTTTTAAAAATATATTATTGATGGCAAGAAAAACTTGAATAGAAATAAAAGGAGCCCAGTGTTAGAGCACCACCTGGCGGATGGGGCCCGAAAGATTTGTGGAGTTGTAGGAGGGCGCCATATGGCGCTCTACTTTTTATTATATCAGAATCAATAAAGGCCTGAAAGGAGAATCATCTCCATTATTTTCTGCCTTGAGTTTGAGACTCATTTTGTGATTAGTGTGACAAGAGGATATATCAGATCCGTTGAAGGATCAAACTGTGATACATTTTGTGAAAATGTGACAAAGAGATGTACAACACTTCTGTTTGGAATACGAGGATCATCGTAATCAAGGAGAATCATCTCCTTCATTGTAGCGACTCAGACCAGATCCGATCAGGGATCACACAATGCATATACCACAGGATGGTGGAACGATTCAAAGGAATTAGCTTGCTCAAGAGAAATACCGCTAGCAAAATTGGTGGTTCAGATGAGGATCAGAAACTGGAAT
>JADDOH010019719.1:0-25789 GCA_016648135.1 Agrypnia vestita | reverse complement strand
GCGTTACCCAACATTAATTTAACCGGTCGGATGCCGGCCGTGCGTAACGCGGAACGTACCCTGTTTGCCGCGCAATTTTGCGAACGACTGCTATTTTTAGACACTTTTTTATGATGGTTTTGTTCATGTAAAAATCAATAATAATTGCTTAGAAGTTGCAGTTTCTGGTTTCTCAATACAGAGACTTCAATAATTACTTGTACAATCTTCTGTGTATGGTTTTCTGGGTTATTCTGCCGTGTATATGTGACCTCTCTGGCCAACGTTTCGGATCCCAGTGCAGGGTCCATCATCTGATCATGGACCCTGCAATGTTTTTCGAAACGTTGGCCAGAGAGGTCACAATACACGGCAGAATATCCCAGAAAACACAGAAGATTCTGAACGGCCGTGAAAATCTAAGGACATACTTGTACAATAACTTATTCATTAATTATGAAAATAACTAACGAAATTTACTGTCAGAAATGTACGCACATGTTTATCGAATAAAAATATGGAAGCAATAAGACATTGTATTTCAATATTTTCATTCTAAATATATCAAAAAATATAAAAATACTTAATTTTAACACTTTTTTATTTAAAAATAACACTTTTTAATAGATAAATATCACAATTCGCGGTTTAAAGACGACATTTGGAATGATTTTTTGTCCGGTTTGCGCGGAAATGAGGTAACTAGACAAATAGAAATCGTTCATTATTTCAAAAACTTGAGATACAACCAATGATAAGCCCTAAAAACTCATAAACATCGGTAAAATAGGCTGAATTCGCATACATGTCTAGGGAGCGCAGATCTGTGCTCCGGCACATAGGGGTACACAAGTTTTCCGCAGATCTAAGCTCCGGCACCCGACCGGTTAACCATCAAGCCGTTTCTCGATTCTTCATAAATTTTAAAATATAATTTTTCGCATTTCATTAGTCATTTCAAACATGTTTTCTTCACCTAATTGAGTAACTAAATAACCATCATTCCATTTTTCCGGAATTAGGTAGACAAAGAGGATAAAACGCCATACTCATTTATCCTGGCTCCTCAATGCCATCCTCCAATATTTGATTTATTTCATTATGCTATTTTTCCATGGACGCCTTCTGTTTCCGCTACCTTCAACACTCGCTACATAAATTTTCTACATCATTCTTATCTCGTTCATCCGTTTATTATATAATAATGTAATAACTTCTTCTTCAAATATAGCAAATTTATTTTGTGGTTACATAATTATAAATGATATAAATTAACTTTGTTAAAACCACTTATTTATTGAAAAAAATTCAACATGTTTCGAAGCCTTCTTCGTCAGGATAACAAAAATAATATTTAAAAATCGAAGTATCAAAATATTATAAAGTTATATATGGAAAATGATAATATAAAGTACCTACTTAACATGAAAATAAATTTAAATGATAACTATTCGCAAAAAGAACCTGATTATTTAAAACATTCAATTTACTATTTAAACTCTTTCTTATTTCCAAAATTTCTAATTTATCAAATTGTGATTCTATATAATTTGTATGTGAAATTTGTAAACCCTTATTAATATCAAAAAAATGATCCATAGCCAAAAGATGGTTAGAAAATTCAGAATAATTATTACTATTTAAACACCTTAAGTGTTCCATAACTCTAATTTCAAAATTTCTACACGTTTTATGTATGTAAAAATAATCACAGTCATTACAAATTAATTTATAAACACCCGATTTTTTTTTAAATTATCCTTATCTTTATTATTTAAAATGTATTTAAAAAAAATTATTATTAGTTTAAAAAGCTGGTTGAATAACATTTGAAATATTTTTAAATATTGAATTAGAAATTTCATTATTTATAAATATAATTTTCCTCCAATGTTTATCAGAATCAAATTTTTTTTTCAATAAATAAGTGGTTTTAACAAAGTTAATTTATATCAATAATAATTTAATAATTTATCTAAAAATATTATATATTTAAATTTGTGTTTCTGCATTCTGCATTTGAGTAAGAACTGTTTACTTTTATTTGTGTTATATAACAGTGTATTGAAACTACTCCAAAAAGAAACTTAATCTTGTGCTTGGAGAGGGAGTGTTACATTATTATTTGCAATGTTATACTTAATTTGTCTATTATTTATAGGTTTTTGTTTCTTTTTTTTAAATAAACTACTAATCAATAAAATAACATCAAAAATTTTATTTTTTTATTTTAAAAAAAAAATAGAGATGCGAACACGGAATACGTGTCACATCAATATTTTTACTATTTTCAAACTAAGCTAAACGCTTGTGCTATGAAAATAGGACTAACTTCCTAGTCTGGGCTGAGATTCGAACCCTCGAAACTCGAACGAAAAATAAAACTGAAAAACTAACGATTAGTTTACACAAGCCAGCATCTAATATTAATAACGAGATATTGTAATGAAAACTTTCATGTTTCAGGAGAAAAATGCTTTCGTTTGTATTATATTAATATTAAAAGCTAACCCATGAATCTCCGTGCTCAAAAAGCCATTTTTTAGAAGATATCTCGGCTAAAAATTAAAAGTTATCAGGAATCTCAAAACAAATATAATTATAACAAATTTGTCGCCAAATCAATTATAAGTGCTCATACCTATATCTAAGGAAGTTAAGCTAATTATAATAGCATATATACAAAAAGTACAAAGAATTAAATAAATATAAAATAATTTTTTGTTTTTTTGCTACTACTTTGTGGTTATTCATTATGAATATAATTAAAGGAATTAACTAATTTAATCACCACTTAAAAAAAAACTAACCCATAAAAACCAAGTTTTTACTATACTCCCTTTCTCACTTACTAGTTGAAACAGGTTTCGCGCCTACTCCACGCGTTGGGTTCGAGTCGGGCGACGTTACGAAAGGGAGTAATAAAAACCGTTAAAATTTCGAAAAATCCAACATTGTACTATAATAAATAAAAAATTTAAAAAAAAAATGTTATATCATTTTTATCTTCGGGTTTGCGACCGACCAAAGAGTCTGCCTGCAAAGTTTCAGCTCGATTGGATCACGGGAAAAGGGTTAAAAATCGATCCAATTTTTTTTCGGCAGACAAGCCGACAAGCAGACGCTACGAGTTAAAAGAAGGGGAGTAAAAGGGAGTAAAAACCAACCGGTTTTTTAAAAAACGTTCCTTCTTCAGGGTATACTTAATATTATTTATTGTTTCCAAAATCGGTTGGTTTTTACCAAAAATTAAGTCGTAAGAGGATGAGTTGATTCGTTTAATTTAGACTAACGAAGGAATGTTGATTGTGTTTGTTGTTTGTTAATAATAATAAATATAAAAAATGCAAAACCATTAAAGTAAATCACTAAGTAAAACAGAAATAATAATCAAACGTTAGGATATTCGGAATATTCGTATTCGTCAAATTATTATAGATGCGAATACTGGAATACTCCACGAATATGACATTGGCTTCTAGTCGAGGATTCCAGGTTCGATTTTGATGCGTTTTGCTTTGGATGCGATTTTGATGCGTTTTGCTTCAGTAATTGAGCGTCATGGCCCGTTAAAGGGAGAAAAAATATTGTAAGAACTTTTTTCAAAACTGACCGTTATTTTGATACAAGTAGAAAAGAAGTACATCCAAATCGTAGAGTTTCTCGTCATTTGTTATACGTTATATTGATCACTAGATTAACTCAATACTTAATTTTATTTTACGAGAAAATAAGTTCCACAGAAATTATTGAAGTTCATGTATGGTTGCAAGCCATTCGGTCTATGCAAGATTTTACAAATTAGCACGGCGTGAAGTGATGCGCCTGCAAGAATAGATTATCTATTTGTATTTTTTTACGCTTTAACAGCCCAGGAGGCCTAATTACAGAAGCGACATACATCACAAGATACCCAGGCTTGAGTAAATCACATGGATTGAATTGTGACCTCACCGGGAATCGAACCCGGATTCTCCATTTTCCAAAATGGCTTCCAAATTATTTGTATTCGCGATAACCGATTTTATAATATCGAAACAATCCTTATACCCACCTCAGTGGTTTAATATGTATAAATACCCTGCAACTACTAACTACTAGTAAAAGAATTTAAATAGAAGTATTATTTACATCATTATTATTTTCATTAAACTAAACTTTGTACCTCGCACAATATGTTATTTTATCATTCCTTTAGTTTTGAGTGGAGCAGTGCCTCTCGTTATCAAGTGTAATTAATAATTAATTATAGAAAGCTTTCCCACAGTTATTACTTTACCTGATATTGTTATACCTGATGAAAGAAACTTCTCTCGAAACTGTGACAAAATAATTCAACGTGGGTGTCGTATGTGGAAAATTTAATTAACATACCTTATACGAATACATCAAGAGTATGTATGACAATTTAATTTTGCTTGGCCAAAATGCCGAGAATCTGAGGGTTATGGAATGTCGTTTCGATCCGAGCACAAAAAATGCAGGTAATGCTATACCATGGCTACTTGACCCGGATGCTTGCGACGTCATTTAAGTAAAATAGTAGAGCGAAAGCTCGTGTCAAAGCTGCAGCTAAACGGGGGTTAAGTGCAATTTTATTTCATGCATTTGCAAAGGGTAGACGCTTTAGCAAAGGGAGATTTCCCGCTTTGACTAATTTTCAGCCAAACGCTTCAAGCTCCATGAAAGTTTCCTGCATGTTCAAGGGTTGTATGAGGGTAATTGTTGAGAAAATCTTGGAGTGATCGTTTTTTTAGTGACGCTGTTCTAGTTTTCAGAAATTATAAAGTTAATTTTTAAAAATATATATATATCTGAATGGTGAAGCTATGCAAATGAAGGGTGAAGCATTGGCATTACGAAGTATTCTGTGTCGAAGCTGACCAAAATTTTGAAGAAATGTTCTATCGTGAGGAACGTAAAATTCCCACTGGTTAAAGCCGATAATTGGATACTGAGAAAGAAATAAATAAACGTGCTCAATGCCTTCGATATTTGGCGTAGGCATCGTGTGCTGACTTTGACATGATCAAATGTTTCTTCAGGAATTCCAAAGGCTTTTCAAAGTACGCAGGAAAATAATTCTTACGTACTTTGAACATGTTTTATAAGAAAAAAAATTACCGCGAAGCTCAGTTATGAACATATCAATTAAAGGCTGGTTGTATTTACAACCATCGAGTATTGCATATTTCACCAATCACCCAATCTATTTTCGCAAAAATCTATGCTTTTTTACAGAAGATTACTATAAGATACAATATTTTAGACCAACATTATAGACAAATATCTTAAATGGCACAGCTACATAAACGAATTGATGAAAAGAATCAGAAAATATATATACATAATTTATACGAAACATTTGAAGCATAAATAATTTAGAAAGGTATACCATGCAACTGTCCATTCACTTCTCCAATATAGAGTAATAGGGTGGGGTGGAACTAATTATAATATAATAAATCAAATTAAAGTAATTCAGAGAACAATTATTAAAGTTATACTTTAAAAAAAATCAACATTCCCCACGCAAACACTATTCAAAATATTTCCAGTCCCAAAGGTAGAAACTATATAAAAAAATATCAATTATGCAACTTATATAATATAATGTAAAATAATTATACAAAGTGCAAAGTACCTCGTCCTAACACAAGAGCAATGCTCTTAAATGGAGAGGTACTACGTATAACGCAATTATGTATTATGTATTTTATTGTTTTAATAGACTAGAAAAAAATTGTAATAAACTGTATGCAATAAAAGAAAAAAAATTCTATACTATAATTTCATGTAATTACATGTTACGTATTTACTTCAGGCGATTCTGTTAACGGTTTCTATGCGTGACCTATTTGACAAGACGACAAAAAACTCCACAGAAAATTACGTTGAAAAACTCTCACTAGTAATTACACAGTGTAAAAAAATAATGTTTGTTCCTGCAACAGCTGATAAAGTGCCCAGGCTAATTTTAAATCACGCTAGTGTAGCAGGGTGCGCAATTATTTTATACAAAACCATAAAATTCTGTTTAAACCATAAAAGGTTAGTTAATTAAAATACTACTTTACATAATTCTAAAGAGCATGAAAAACAGAGAAAATAATTATGTATTTATTTATAAAGAGCTACATTATTTTTGAACCGTTAGATATATTTTTAAATACTAGTTAAATATTAAAACCGTAGATTCTAAGCTTCAAGTTCCTTAAGATAAGATGAACAAAGAGAATATTACAACACAGAATTCTCTTCTGATAAGTAATTCCACATACGTCCTCGTCAGCCATAAAGCTCCTGACATTACCCTGTATCAAAACTTGTTAAATTTGGTTGTTAGGGTAGGATTAGGTCTCTCCCCATCGAAATATATATCGAAGCAAGGTGATCATTCTAATGATTTAACTTGTAGGGGATATTGCGCTTCTGCAAAATATGTTAAGTTCGGTGG
The DNA here is from genome assembly GCA_016648135.1 of Agrypnia vestita. Lineage (NCBI taxonomy): Eukaryota > Metazoa > Arthropoda > Insecta > Trichoptera > Phryganeidae > Agrypnia > Agrypnia vestita. The sequence goes on along the minus strand of JADDOH010019719.1, from coordinate 19,353 downwards.
TTGGGTTAGGATTAGAGAATTTTCGTATGGCGCTTTCTCTTTTATATTCTATTTCTCTCTCTCTCTCTCTCTCTCTCTCTCTCTCTCTCTCTCTCTCTCTCTCTCTCTCGAACCCTAGTCAACATCCTTCGCTCCATCTTCTGGTGGGTGGGGGTGGCACGACCCGGGACCAAGGTCAGAGCGGAGGCCAGCGTCAAACTCCCAGGGTGGTACATTCCCATGCAACTTCGCATCTCCACATCGCCGTCCGGCCCAACCTGAATTAGCAGAATCGCAAGCTCCTGGACATATACAGCTCATGGTGGAGGCAGTCCACGCTGGACTCCAGGCACCGACTTTCACCATCTCTCTCTCTCTCTCTCTCTCTATCTATCTTTATCTGATGTGATGTTCAAATACGATTTTTTTCGCAACATTCCTTATTAACATATATATATTATTCTTTCAAATTATTACATATCTTCTAGAATACTGAATAGAAGCCTGAAAATAATTTTTTTTTTGATCATCAATTGTTTTCAATTTTTAACTCCTATAATGGTAATTCTATATTTTATTTTTCATATTTATTTATATTTTTTAGAACATACTTCCATATAAAAAATATTGTAAAAATATAATATACTGGTACATAATTCGACTAAAGAATTGAAAATATTGATTTCCAGGCGTATTTTAGTAGATATGTCGGTAAAAATTCCAAAGAATATCATATATACATTAATAAGGTATATTGTTAAAAAAAACTCCAATTTGAAAAATAAAATATAGAAGTATCATAACCATTTGCGAAATCTGTATACAATAACTCGTTAATGGGAAAAAAAGTGCAATATATGAAATGATCTTGATTCGAAAGATATAGGTATAGAAATTTCAAAAATTTCAAAATGTGTGGATGTTCTTACGATGGAATTGAAGAACGTTGAATTGTATAGAGTGATCACTTAAGCTTTCTCATACATAAATAGCTTCGTCTCGGTAAGACTTCTATAATTTAACCTAAATTAGTTTATTTTTTCTGTTTCAAATTTAATTGTAAGGAGATGACTCACATAAATAGACCATTCGCACGTTACTGAAACTCAATATTTCCTTTAAATGTCGTACATATACACTGTATTATCTCATTTGTTAATGATATTTACGAATTAAACATATGTTTGTAATGTAAAAAAATAAATAAATTGAAATAAAATTGAAATTGAAATTGAAATTACTGATGGATGTGGCGTCTTCATTGTAGAAATTATTCATGCTCATTAAAATTTTTGTGACAGTGACAGAATTTCTTTTCGACAAATAAATACCTCATTTGTTGGTGAAAAATTCTATAACTCTCGAAACTTAAATAGTAAAATATAAAATTATTTAGAGGTTAACACAGTTTTTCGCCCAATTTAACGATCGTCTTATAAATACTTGCCTACTTACTCTAAGAGATGAAAAATATATTTAAATGAAGTAATTTTCATATATAATTCTAGCCTATTAAGCGTGTAGGTTGTGCCTGGTTTATTTCCGATAACAGGATAGGTATCCGATAATAATATGGATAACTGCAAATTGAGTTGATATTGCATCGGCCCGAGCATTCCGGTCTAAATGGAGCTAGATCGATATTGCATTCCACGACCACCACGCGTCCCCATATATCTAGCCATGATGCAATCGAAAATGCGGACAGGTCATCTCATAAAATGATTATGATTCTGCGACCAATTCCCAGAATATTGTTTTTGCATTTCACGGGGCTCCGTCCCTGGTAGCCACGAAGACAAATCTCGATAGAAAAAGTTTGTTAATAATACCTTATTATTAAAATAAAATACAAATCACTTTGTTTTCACCACTTTATTATGTAGGATCTTATTATGTACGCTAACTAGTCAAAAGTTGTATGTGAGAAGGAGGAAAATAAGAAATACAAGTAGGTAATGAATGTTTGGAACAATTAGATGAGTTTGTGTATTTGGGAAGTATGTTCCATATAAGACGAAGGGCTGAGGAAGATATCGAGAAGAAGGTGACTGCAGGAAATATGATGAACGATGCTTTGAATGTAATTTTTTCTAATAGAAATTTGTCTATCGAGATAAGTATAGCGGAACACAATGGAATTCTGATAACAATATTGGTAAAAATAAAACACAAATTACTTTGTTTTCACCACTATATTAGATTAAAAAATCTACATGTTTCGAGAACAATGTTCTCTTCATCAGGATTATTGTGTACTAATCTTAAAAGTTGAAACAAGCAAATATGTTACGGTGAAGGAGCGGTTGAGGGGGTTGGTGAGGGGAAGGGGGGGTTCGAGGTGTTGATTATTATGGGTCATTTGGAATGTTAAGTGGAAAAATATTCAAAATAGGATTGTGCAAAAATTTCGTCTGTGTATTTATTATATTAGACTTAATATTAACATTTTTCCTAATTTCGAGTATTTCTAAATTATTTATTTGAGGTATATTATAGTTGAAATGTAAAAATTTTAAGCCTGTGTTAATATCAAATGTATGGTCAAATTCTATTAGATGTTTTGCGAAATCAGAATCAATATTGCTAGTTAATGCTTTGATATGTTCTTTAACCCTAGTTTCAAAATTTCTTTTTGTTTTGCCAATATAAAAATTATCGCAATCGTTACAATTAAGTCTATAATCGAAATCAGGAGTTTATAGACTTAATTGTAACGATTGCGATAATTTTTATATTGGCAAAACAAAAAGAAATTTTGAAACTAGGGTTAAAGAACATATCAAAGCATTAACTAGCAATATTGATTCTGATTTCGCAAAACATCTAATAGAATTTGACCATACATTTGATATTAACACAGGCTTAAAATTTTTACATTTCAACTATAATATACCTCAAATAAATAATTTAGAAATACTCGAAATTAGGAAAAATGTTAATATTAAGTCTAATATAATAAATACACAGACGAAATTTTTGCATAATCCTATTTTGAATATTTTTCCACTTAACATTCCAAATGACCCATAATAATCAACACCTCGAACCCCCCCCTCCCCTCACCAACCCCCTCAACCGCTCCTTCACCGTAACATATTTGCTTGTTTCAACTTTTAAGATTAGTACACAATAATCCTGATGAAGAGAACATTGTTCTCGAAACATGTAGATTTTTTAATCTAATATAGTGGTGAAAACAAAGTAATTTGTGTTTTATTTTAATAATAATGTCACCACAAAGTTCAAGCCTTCATACAGAAGAAGAAAAAATATTCTTTGAACAGACAATATTGGTGTTTGGAAGTGAAGCCTCGTGCTGACTGAAGAGGTACGAATGTAGACCAAATGCAGAGGAAATGAGATAACTTAAACGTACATTTATTATAGATTAAATAATGGAAAAATTAGGCAAGAACATAAAGCTGATCTTAGCATAACAAATAAATTTGAAAAGGGTCTATCTGAAATTAAAATTTTGATGGACTTTGTTTCTTTCATGACGGGATCATCAAGACAAATAATGATGTAATTATTTTATTTAACAATCTCGGATACCCTTTTTCAAAGCCATCACTCCATCCACTTTTACTATTGGACAAGAGATTATCTTGATGGTTCCCATCCATTCTATATTTTGTACTTCGCATCAAGGTATCACGATAGAAAAGAATGGACCTTACCTATGCAAACCTACCGATTTGAATTTTTTATATTTTTAAATTTACATAAATTTTATTTGAAACAATTAAGTTTTTTTAAATATGAATATGAAAATAAATCGTTTTTAGATTTTTTCATTACTTTTTTCTATTCATCCATTAGCTTTTCTTTAAAACCAAATATATATTCTGACTAAGGTCTTAATCAAATTAATTTAGTGCTCTGTAAATCGTTTAGGTGTCTCAACAAGTATTTTTATCCAGTGAATTATCATCTTGAATTTTTGTTTACATATTGTAATTCAACAAAAACCTTTATTAATCAATTCAAACGAATACAGGCATTTCAATAGGTATTTCATTTTGGTATACAATTGACTTGTATATAAAAAAAAACATAAAAGCGACGTTCTTATGAATAAACTTCCGTGATGTAGTTGACGCTGTGTTAAAGAGTTTTGTCTTTCTAAACAATTGCGGGAACAGCTTCTGTCTCGAGGGAATCCAACAACCGAGCCAACTGTTGCGATAGAACCGTGACAGAAATATAATTCTTGACGGAGAAACTTTTAAAGAAAAAATACTGCCAAGAATCTTCCAAAATATCTGGCACTTTGAAGGTTGAAATGTTTCAACGAGGGATTAATACGTAAAAATCATTCTTCATCTAGTCGTCGTACTCTGACAGTCATCTAATTTTTCTCAGATATTATTTACTAGGTAAAATTGAAAAAAATATCATACAAGGAATTTATGGATGCGGCAATCTTTGCGGTGCCTTAGTTTTTAGCAAATTATTCAATGCTTTCAGCCTATGTATACAAAACATGTAATTTTTATTATGTGTCTATATATTATGTATAGCGTATACATATTCTTAGATTGCTAGTCGAGACGCACACAGTTAGTCTCCGCGACGATGATAATATCAATACTATATATCTCACAAAACACATATATATATTGGCTGTATACATAATGTATTACCAGGTAGGTACTATGAATAATTTATAGACCATTTTGCATATGGTGTACTACCTCATATAACTAAATGTGGAGACCTGTAATTGGCCATCTATATTATATCAATGTTTTCTATGCTTCTTTGTTGTGCTGATGGTCTTCCATGAATATTAAATAAATAAATAATGAGACGAAATCGAATTTGACCTGTTTAAGTGAGATTTATGTGTATAACGAATATATTTTAATGATATTTATTAAAAAAAAATTCACATGATGTGTAATTATGTTTTTACATTTGAAATAAAAGTTTTGTCTCTAAGTTTTCGACCATGAGGGCAGTTCACACAATATGAAGTAAGTTGGCACATGGTACATACAGGAAAAAGTTTGGAAAAATTCCGGTAAAGCAGTTTGTTCAGAGACCTGCCAGTAAAAACTGCATATCTCCGTGTTGTAACCGAAAAATAAACCAATCGTTTGGAAATCTAAAGAATAAATCAATTTTCAGAAATAAATAAAATCGATAGATATGTGTAGTACTTTTTACATATGTTTTCATCTACCCTGTTTCATGTAAAGTACATTTATATTTACGTAATAAATAGAGAATATTGAAAGAAGTTTGGTGCGTCCTTTAAAAATAAATAAATTTACAAATTATAAACATTTATGAGAAAACCGTTAAATGTCCTTAAAATCGGAGTATAAAGATTATTTTAATGATCTACAAATATCGTAATATCCCGAAAAATAAACAAGCTGAAAGGTAAACAATCTCATGATTGGCTTCGTACATAACATAGTATTAATATCCGGCTGATCATATTAGATCCACGAACATCAAATATTTGTGAACTAATATTTGTCAGATAATATAGTATCTTAAAGTTACAAGGTTACAATTGTTCGCCAATAAATTAACATTAATTGTATCGTTTATGTGGTTCATAATAAGAAAAATATTTTAATAATCTGCTCCTATTAGTAATGATCCTAAATAATTTATATTTTTAGTGAAAAAAATGTGTACCTATAGATATTTTGCAGGCACATATAGGCGATTGCGAGATCAAAGTCATCTGTGTACGATATTTACCATTGTCTATAATATTTTTATTTTTATGCATTTGTTATTATTATTTTGTTGTTTAATAAGTTATCATAACTACGTCTCTACTCTTTTCTTTCCATTTGACATTTGAATAATAATAAATTTTTGATACGATAATTAAAAAAATTATCTTATTTTACACAATAAGGTACATTAACAGCATATTACTCCCCAAAAAGAGTTATAGGTTTGATAAGATAAATTATAGAATTTATATGACCTTTTTTTTAATGTTATTGTTGATATTAGTGTTCTTTGTCCTCTTCACTAGGGGTCACTGTGCTGATGTGGATTAGTTTATACCTATTTATTTTCTATTTTTAAACATCCACGTCGTTTTTAATACTCTTTTTAAGTTATCTGAATCGACCTGATTTAGCCATACTTTTACATTTTGAACTCAATTTTTACATTTTGAACTCAATATTTTCAATATTTTTGAAGGTTGGAGGAAGAATGTTGTAGAGTTTTGTTGTAAAATTGATATAGTTTTTTAGCCAAAAGTTTTGTTGAAATTGGTATATTTCTATTTACCATTTAACTGCCTCTCGTGTTATATGCCGGGGTTCTATTATTTTATTACTCCCTTTATATTAACTCGTGGCGTCTGCTTGCTTGCTTGCCGGCTTGCCGTCAAAAAAAACTTCGGATCGATTTTTGACCCTTTTCCCGTGATCCAATCAAGCTGAAACTTGGCAAGTAGATTCGTGGCGAAGATCAAAAAGATCTATCAAATTTTCGTTTAAAAAAATCGATTATTATGGAATAATTATTAGAAATTTTTAGAAATTTTATTGGTTTTTTCAAATTGGAATCATTAGAAAAGTTTGATTAGCAACGGCGGCCCGATAACGTTGTGGATATATTTTCTAAATTTGAATTACTTCGTCGGTATACATAATAGGTACTTCACTGGGAATGTCGAAAATCTAAATTGACTGACAAATGTTTTTAGAATTTAATCTTCAAAGCATGAAGTATCTTATCAAAGCTCAAAACATCTGACATTTTAGAAATATATTAAATTACTGTAAGTTTAGTGTTATGTTATATGTTTTAATTCGTCTTTAATTGTTGTTATATTTTACAAAGAAAGGAAGTGTAATAAAAACTTGTTTTTTATGGGTTTCTTTTTGTGTCTTTAAAATGTTGTAAGAGAATGCTCTTGGCATATAGGTACATATTTGTTTTATGTTTGGCATATCAAGACATTTGAAAATCTCTTTAGAGGGCGTTCTGATTGGAAGTTGTAAAATGGTTTTTAGAATACTCTTTTGTTATAAATTTAAATGGTTGATATAATTTGTTGTGGCAGGTCCCTATGCTAACACTCCAAACTAAATCCGAGAATGATATAACGCAAAATAAAACTTTTTTAATATCTTTCTTAGATAGTATATTTCTTATTTTTTTGGAGAAATATTTAAGTCTTGTGATTTTTTTAATAATTCCATTAACGTTATCTATATAATATAAATATAAAGATAATATTTAATGGTTATCCTATATTTAAGGTTATTTTTTTACTCTATCGTCTATATATTGCCTACGTTCAAGAATATAAAGACATCAAATAATAAATGCGTGATATCTGGTTGTTTTTAATCATACACAAGAAGACCAACAGATCGAAGGGGAAGTCCCAGTCCCAAGATAATCCAAATGTCGTTACTCAAGCCGAATATTTTTTTCTAAGATAAATTATAGAAGTCTCACAAAGACGAAGCTATTTCTAAGGGAAGCTTATGGAAGACTTTATAGGGTGTCCCGGGACTTAAGAGCTTGCTTAAGTAGGTAACCACTTTACACAATGCAATATTCAAGTAGGTACTTCCGATTTATATTATTTCATATATGTACTAGAATACGCCTGATGATTATTTTTTAGTCTGAACAATTTATGGATATTGAAATATCGCCGTTTTAATATAATTTCTTATTACTCCCTTTATATTAACTCGTGGCGTCTGCTTGCTTGCCGTCAACAAAAACTTTGGATCGATTTTAAACTCTTTTCCCGTGATCTAATCGAGCTGAAACTTGGAAGCAGACTCGTGGCGACGATCAAGAAGATCTATCAAATTTTCGTTAAAAAAATTGATAATTATAGTATAATTTCGGATTTTTAGAAATTTTATTGGTTTCTTCAAATTTGAATCATTAGAAAAGTTTGATTAGCAACGGAGCTGCGGCCCGATAACGTCGCGGAATATTAGGTCCTTACATATGAAATTCACGTTTTGCCGTACTGGCAAATTTGATCTCAAATATCTTCTCTTTGGTTAGGAATTCCAAATCCAAATTTATACAGCTATTTACTCATGTATTTGTGTTTTGAAAATTATAATTCATTTGTTTTTTCCTCAATTGTTTTTTTCTTTGCATCACTCAGTTTACAAAATGAAAAACTTGAAATATCGCGTTATTTACGAGTACGAGTTCCACCGTGGCACCAGTGCTGCAGAAACGGCTCGAAGGATTAATGATGTGTATGGCGACGGTGCCGCAAAAGAAAACACAGTGCGTTTTTGGTTCCAACGTTTTCGTTCTGGAAATTTCGACCTGCAGACCAAGCCCCGTGGACGGCCGGAGACCAAAGTTGATAATGAAGAATTGAAGGCTATTGTGGAAGCGGATCCATCGCAAACCACATCCGAGTTAGCTGCAGGCTGCGGTGTTAGTGATAAAACTGTTTTAATCCACTTGAAGCAAATTGGTAAGGTGAAAAGCTTGAAAGGTGGGTACCTCACGAATTGAGTGAAGCAAATCAACAAACGCGCGTTGACTGCTGCGTTGCATTACTCAACCGGTACAATAATGAAGGAATTTTAAATCGAATCATTACCTGTGATGAAAAGTGGATCCTGTACGATAATCGGAAGCGCTCATCGCAATGGCTAAACCCTGCCGAACCAGCCAAACCATGCCCCAAGCGAAAATTGACTCCAAAAAAGTGACTTGTGAGCGTTTGGTGGACTAGTGCTGGTGTCGTTCACTACAGCTTTCTTAAATCTGGCCAGACGATTACGGCAGATGTCTATTGTCAGCAACTGCAAACCATGATGGAAAAGCTAGCTGCTAAACAATCGAGGCTGGGTAATCGCTCTAGGCCACTGTTGCTTCATGATAACGCTAGACCACACACTGCACAACAGACGGCTACCAAATTAGAGGAGCTTCAATTGGAATGTCTAAGACATCCACCGTACTCTCCGGACCTTGCCCCAACAGATTACCATTTTTTTCGAAATTTGGATAACTTCTTGCAAAGGAAAAAATTCAACTCCGATGGGGCAGTCCAAACCGCCTTCAAAGATTTTATCGATTCCCGTCCGAATGGTTTTTTAAGTAAAGGGATCGATGAACTACCTATGAGATGGCAAAAGTGCATAGATAGCAATGGTACATACTTTGATTAAATAAATATATTATAATAAAAAAAATCGGCTTTATGTTCCTCCCATACTAAACCTCAATTTCATATGTAAGGACCTAATATTTTCTAAATTTGAATTACTCCGTCGGTATAATAGGTAGATCACTACGAATTTCGAAAATTTACAAAACAATTGGTTAACAGATAACAGCAAAACTGGGTTTTTTGGGAAAAAATCAAATAATAATTTATTTCTTTTAAATTTCTGCTTAGTTTTGAAAAATTCTACATTACTCAAATCTGATTCTGACTAAATCATTTGACGCTGGAAATTCATAAGGTACGATATTGATGATAATTGAATCTATCAAAATCTTGACATCTCAAAACATCTGACATTTTAGAAATATATTAAATTTCTGTAAGTTTAGTGTTTTGTTATATGTTTTTATTCGTCTTTAATTATTATTATATTTTACAAAGAAAGCGAGTGTAGTAAAAACTTGGTTTAAATGGGTTACTTTTTTTTTGTATTGATGATTGAAAATTATAAAGTAAGGGATATTGGTTGTAAGTTTCATTAATGATGACGGATTATTTTTCAAGTTTAATTTTTCCCGTCGGGACATTTTAATTTCTGTTGTGTTTGCTGTTTTTGATTTCTGTATTTTATTTTTAACAACATCATCAATACGGAAGGAAATTTCAAAACAGAGACCCCAATGAATATTAATACCCGTCGAGTGGGAGCGACAGCAGAATCAACATGCAAAAACTGGAATACCGGCACTTAGCAACACAACCCCTGGCCGAGGGTGGCGGAGGATGTCTGAACAAGGTCCTAGAGGAAGCTCGGAGGGTTTGGGAGGCTTGCGTGTGTTAATTATAACTAATATTACACACTCAGCGCGGCACTCACTGTTGGATGCAGACAAGAAACACGATACGCTTGCATCACGATATGCAAATTACATGATCAGCATTTGTCGTCATTTGTGACGTAGGCACGCGTTTTACTCATAGATAACTATACGTAGGAACCGTGTATCAATATACAATGCAAAGTGTAAATAAAACAAATCAAAGAAGAAAAAATTGTAATCCAATTATATGCTCTGTACTTTATATTTTTAATTTATATACTCATGTTTTGGTGCTATTCCTGATACTTTTTATATTTTGCTACTTATAACTTATATTGTTCAATGTATGTTCTTTTTAATTTTATGATATATTTTTTATGTAAAAGCCTCTACGCATTGCTGCTCGTTACTCTATAGTTTTAATTTTATGTTATATTTTTTAGGTAAAAGCCTATACACATTGCTGCTCTTTACTTTATATTTTTAATTTTTATACTCATGTTTTGGTGCTATTCCTGATACTTTTTATATTTTGCTACTTATAACTTATATTGTTTAATGTATATTCATTTTAATTTAATGTTATATTTTTTATGTAAAAGCCTATACACATTGCTGCTCTTTACTTTATATTTTTAACTTTTATACTCATGTTTTGGTGCTATACAGATATTGTTTAATGTATGTGCTTTTCGAAATTTATTTTATATTCTTTATGTAAAAGCCTATATCTAATGGGCGTAAACAAATAAAATAAAATAAATAAATCAGTTAGGGTGACAATTTAAAGGTCACTGGGGCATTTCTTTCACCTCGATTTTACTTCGTCCAACTATCGTCGCAATATTTATTGATTGACTAGCTGTTCATATCCGGCGTTGCACGGATTAAGGATGAATTTGAAAATAAATTTGTAGGGAAAAACAAAGGTTCCATTATTTTAAAAAGCCTCTAGTTAAAACAATGTTTCCATTTAATCAAGGCTGGGATAGACAGGCTGTCTAGGGAAGAAATGTGGTATGTTTTTTCCGTCGGGAATATGTATGTAAAATTTGGATTCATTCGATCAGATTTGCATTGAAAATATATCAAGGAGAGGGGAAGGGGTAAAAGGGGAGGAGGGTATTGTTGCCTTTGTTACCCGCCGGGTCCTTAAGCATAAGTATGCAAAATTTGAGTCGAATCGGACAAAAAGGTGTAGATTTGCATAGAGAACAGACAGACAGACTTTGAGTTTTATTGGCATAGCTAAGATTATTGAATATTGATTTGTTTGAGTGCAGCCACACAAGATTAAGAAAAATACTCGATATATAGTAAATAATAAAAATATATATATATATATTTTTGCGAAACATTGATTTTTCAATCTAATCTAATTTGTTTAAATTATTAATAAACTACGTATAGAAAAATTTCCACTTTTTAAATACATTTGAATTTAATTTTAAAATAGTGACATTTTAAAACATTCATGGGATACATAGTGAGAGAAACCAGCATATTTTTTTTTGTAATACATCAAGTTGATCTGCGTAACAAATGCAAAATTTTATCCATTCAAACAACAAAAGCATCCGGTGCATTGCGCGACATTGGATTGTATTGATCCGTTACCAATACAATAAAAAATATCCAATTGAAATTTAATAAAATTGCCGCTCAGAGATATAACAGGATTCAATATAACGTATCGCACATTCTCTTTGCTGCAATGCACGGCGATGGCATCCATACCAACACAAAGCGATTTTGGATTATACAACCAACATTCCACGCTTTTGACTTCCTTTGAGAGTTCGTTTCCATTGTTATACATCATAATTATCGGTTAGTGCTAGCGTGTTGCTTGATTGGATGAATTCTTTCAAGGATTGAAAAATCATACGTCATAGATTGAAAAACAAAATTGCTTTCACAAAATTTAATCAATTCTCATATCTTATTTAAATCCTTAAAATCATAAATCTTAACAAAATTTCATTATTTTCTGCATACTACGAATTCTACATGATAAATAACCAAAATTAACTCATTATCAATTAAAATAATTAAAATGTTCAGTTAACCATTCCAAAAAACTGATCTACATTCCAGGAGATATTTTAAAGACCGCCATAAGATCTGGAAATGTGATAGCTTTACAACAATTTTTCATACGTCTTCTCAAACAAGTTGCGACTTTTAACAGGGCCATCCTCAAATACTCGTTGTATCTGATCGTGCCAGGTCTTTCTCGGACACCCTCTATTCCTGTTGCCTTCAACACTCGCCTCATATATTTTCTTAACCAGCCTCGTTCATATGTTCCACATAACCAAACCATCTCAGCACTCCTTTATTTATTCTACTACCACACTGCAGCCAGCATTGCATTCACGTCTAATTTGTTCATTCCTCACTTTACCGACCAAAGATTCTCCACACAAGTATCTAAGTGACCCATTTCTACCGCATTCAGTCTACTATAATTCCTCTTTTGCCAATTCCAGGCTTCACTTCCATACATCAGGGTTGGCACTAAAACGCCATTATGTACCGCTATTTTTGCTTCCTTTGACAGATTCTTATTGGCCATAATTGCATTTGGAGCACCATCAACTTTGTTTCCCGCAGTCAGTCTCCTTTCGATATCATTCTCAGCCTTTCCATATTATCTCGACAGTTATAATTAAGTCGCTCTTTTTCTTTTATGTTGAAAATATACTATTATTTATAATGCAGAATGAATTAATGAATTTATGCTATTCAGAATATTATAATATATGTATGACGTTATTTAAAAAATTTGTAGTAACTCTAAATATAATAATTTCATTGTTTATCTATCTGTCGGTATCATTCTTAACCTACTAGAAATTATAACTTTAGAAAAATAGTTTTAATATTATTATTTAATATTATTATTTAAGTATATTTAATTTCATATTAAAGCAAATAAAATCGTTTAATAAAATGGTTTTCTATTCATGAATTTTCAGTTTCAAAATCCTGCAATTATTATGTCCCAATTTTTCATAGATATTCGGCTGTAGTCGGGACCAAACCAATTGACGATTGCGGTTGTAAAACATTTTAAAGAGAGGTCCGATGGAGCTCTCGCTCGCACTTACACGCCTTACGAATCAGTGTAATGATGGGTAGAAAACTTTTATGTTATTTATTTTACCGACATGTTTCTTTTTCAATTTATTTATTCACAATTTGTTGGTAAGTATATGAAATCCGGTTATTTATTCATAATTTATTTATTTATCATTACTCTATATTTTCTTATATTTTTGTAGATGTGAGATATTCACCGTTATCTTAAAATGAAAAAATAGAGCGTTTTGAAATATCAACACCAAAACTGCCGATATCAGTGACAGACGCAAATTTATGATAAGCTTCTTTCGGTACAAACGTTTCGCTATTCTACAACATTTGATTCTTTATCTGGACAACAGTATTGATACTAACATCGGTGCCATAAATGAGGGTGACAATATCCCGTGGCTTGTTAAGGTTGATACTGCTCATCTTCACTGCGTCACTGTTCAGTTCAATAAAGAACTACATCACATTGTAGATCACTACTCTAGATCACTACGCGAGTTTGGGCGTTAATATTGTCATTCAACTTGATCAATTAACGTTATTAAGCAGTGCCTCCATCTTACCTCGACCAAAGTTCAAAAGTAACTGATTATTTACCAAATAACAAAGGTCCTAATAATAATCAGAGTACTCAAAATATACTCTACGCAAAGTGACTCATCGACCGTGCATACACAGGTAGAAAATTATCAACATTGCTTTGCAGCGTTGCGCATCCCTACTGATATTATGATTTATGGTCTTCAGTTTGTATGGGCCCGACTATAGGTGTATGGACAAAAGTGATACAAATGGGTAACGATAATTCGGAAGCAATGCTGTCCGATATTCTAGTTAAATTAGACACAAAAAATAAAACATATTAAAAATCTATTATTAGCTTGCAACACGTAGATAAAGGGTGTGTCAGCTTAAACCGATTTAAAATTGTCGCCATTTCTCTAGCGTTACTCTTTGAATGTTGATACTTGATAGACTATCATGTAGACAGTCTGCCATTAAAAATGAAGTGTAATACGGTACAGCAACGATTACTACTTGTGGAACGATTGTGGAAAAAGAATTAAGAAAGCATGAAATTTTCCAAACTATTTAATTTGACAATCCAGTGTTAAATAAGAAAATTGGAAGAATGAGTATGTGTGATATAAATATACATCCAGAAACATGGCCGAACGATAATTAAAGATCAAGAAAAAAGACTTTTTAATTAACACATTATTATCGTATAAACTTACTTTATGATTACGAGTGACACATTTACCCGGATGTAAGTGCATAATACGTAAATATAAATATGTTGTATAAATTCATTAACGGAATGAAAAAATGTAATTTTCTTAAATAAGACTTTTCTAAATAAGTCCTATTTTGTAAGGGTTACACTGTTACACGGGCAAGGTAAATAATTTTTGAGCACCTCAATGAAAATGTTAAGATGAAAAGCAATCGTGTTTGATATATTATAATATTAACATGGTAACAAGAACGTTCATTCCAAAAAATGAAGTTACCGGAAAATAGATAAAACATTAACAGTGGTTGTAGAGCACACGTTCGAGTAGTTTATTTAAGCTTTAAAATTGGTGTATCAAGCAGCCGCAATATTTATTTGATTGTTTTCTTTTCTGTAATATTTAAACCTCCCTTCTATAATGCTGGTGGATTCAGACTATTCATGCCTGCTGCGGACTTCTCTTCGCTTATATATCTCTTTATCCAACCTTTCATCGGTCGTTTACTACTTAATGACCAAATTATTTCAGGTTCCTTTTTATGTCTACACATTCTCATACCGGTGGATTTGGGGAAATTTTTGGAAAAACGTTCGGGATAGTTAAGCGAGTTCAGCATTTTTTCCTAAAATACCCTAGAAGCTAGACATTTTTAGCCATTTAATGTGTGGATAAGAATGTTACTACACTACTTATGTGCATTTTCATGATTATTAACATATTTTTTATGTTATAAGCGCGTTATTAACATAATTTTTATACTAATATCATTACATAAGCAATCATTAACAAGTATTAAGATAAATTATAAAACTTGATTAATCACATAGAACTGTGAATTCTGATAAATTAGACAAACAAAATGCATTTATTTACAAATATTTATTTACTTTTATCGGGTGGAGATTTTTTAAAATTTTAAATTTTAACATTTTTTTATGTAGTGGAAGTTGTTTAATTTTTAATTTTTATCAGTGGACTTTTCTCCCTCAATTTCAACAACTAACATTTTTAAGCACCGCATAAACGTCACCTAACACAAAAAACAGATCTGAATACCGACAGAAATTCCGTGCCGCATGGTATTCGCGGGTTCCATCTAAAATTTTGAAAAAAAAGTAAATTTAAATAATAAAAGTTTTTTTTGCAGAAATAAAACATATTAATTTTTTTTTTTTCGTTTATACATGTTAAAATATTCAAACCAACCCCATTATTCTTTTAAAATAATATTTTATAATTCTCGTAGGAACGAAATCATACATTGTATCATAGAAATGTAACATAAATTTACAACATTACCGAACTAATAAAATTTTAAATAGGTACATCATTTTATAAGGGTCTTTTAGCCTCGAGCTTTAAAGAAGAATTCAATATAAAAAATAAACGCGATTTCAGAAAAAGTTTTTGCAATTTTACTTGTGAATTTATATGTTTTATAATAATTATATTTCCTTATTCATATTTTGCTTATTTTAATAAATACTTCATATAAAAATAAATTTACTCCATCGGTATTTTGTGAATAACCAAATTAAATCAAATAAATAGAAGAAGCAATACAAGTTTAATTACAATAATTGCAGTGTGAACAATATGTCGATGCAGTGTGGATTTTTGACAGGAGATAATTAAAATAAATAACATACGTAAATAGAATGTCGATAAAAAACAGCATTAAATATACCAATGTTCATGACTATTTTCAAATAATGAAAACCATTTGAAGTAGGTACTTACCACAACAATAGTGTTAAGATTATTATCATTGAACGTTAAACGTTTCGTTTTTGGTATATTTTGATTTAATTTAATGTTAGGACCAGTTTTGCTGCGGAATGGTGAATTATTTTAAATATGGCATATATAGTTTAATGAGAACATTTTTTAAAACATTATTAGGGTAACATCAGCGTATGAAACCCTTAAAATATTATTTGTTCTATTAATTAATAATTTGCCAGAAGGCGATATCTTTGAATGATTTTCAAAGGAAGATGATTGGTGAGTTGTTTAGTAGCAATACAAAAGCTCAAAGAATAAACATGTCATTGTATCGATACCTACGATTCTTACTCATGTAAAATGTAAAGAAATGGGAAGTTGTGTTCAATCAAAAATTGGGAGAATACGACCAAGAATCGCCCAGAGACTTAACAATCTTATTATATAAATCTCTTTGATAGCATTTTTCTGAATGTTTATATTCCATATGTAATAATATGAATATAAAGGTCTACCTCCTGATTAATTTTTGTTTATTTTTGATTATGTATTATTGATGGTTTTGGCGTCGGTCTAGAGAATCAATAGAATGATAGATTAATAAAAATATTTAATTATATTTACTATGTTCTCTCTACTTGATTTTTTTTTAAATTATTTTATTTTTTCACCACTAGTTTCGAGAGAATTAGAATCTCTCGACACTTGTAGTAAAAAATAAAATAATTTTAAAAAATCAGTAAAAGATAACTTGGTAAATATAAATAAATATTTTTAGTAAACTATTTTTGATTGTTTGAATATTAGATATTAGGATATTTTGATCGTTTTTTTCCAGAATACACTGGAAAAATAATATTTTATAAAAATTATTAGTATCAATAATGGGTACTAATTAGTTCGACAACTATTTAACGTTTTACATAAATTATACGTGTTATACCATCAGTTTAATGTGGGCATGGACATTAGTCGCTTTAAGTTGTGGTAATTAACGTAGGTACTATGTACATTTTATCGTTCCGAGAAATATTTGCCCAAATAGTAATCACCAGCATAAGTACTGCCAAAATTTGTAGAATTAGTAAAAACCTCCCTGCAATTATAATATCTTTCATTATTTTTTCCTTTTGCGTTTTTCAAGTGAGCACATTTCTGTGCGTAATTGAAATTTACTCATAAAATCTCATTAACCCCGGCAGGCCATAGTCGCCGGAAATAGCAAGCGTGGCTCAAACATTATTCAAAAGCCATTAACGTGTCCTATCGGATTTACCTTTCGCTTATGGAGGAAGTGACACATAACCCCCATTGGCCCGCTGGTCCCCATTCCGCCACTAGTGGCGCAGTCTGTATATTATAAAAGGGAATTTTCGGGAAAGTGTTGGGAAACTTAATTCATAAACAATACTAAAGTAATACGATATTAAAACAGTAAACGCTTGCTACAAAATACAATAATATTAAGGATTTCAAGATCAAGTAATATAACTTAGCATTGCCTTTGCAGAAGATAAAAATGTTTTTCGATTGGTTTAAATACCTTGCAATCCATATAAATAAAAATGTAAATATTCGTCTGTACAAAATCGCTAATCTTTGAAAGTTCTAGTGATTTGTACAATAATGTAAAAGCATAATTAATATCATAAAAGAACAAACAAATGTTAAATAAACAAAACAAGTCAGTTACAAAGCACAATACAACACATTTCACTAATTTTTATATGCATTACTGGAAAATTTAATCTAGCAGCTTAGTTTGAAGAAATTATAATATATTATACAATACATGATGCTCATCTAATGATTTGGTGGTCGGTGGTTCGAGTCCCATTCCCGGAAATCAGTAAGTTAGTCATATTTAGCACTATATACCACAAGCGTTTGGCTTATCTTGAAAAAAGTAAGAATATTGATGCGGCACGTACCTATTCCGTGTTTGCATCTCTAATAAAAAAAATTAAAAAATAAAAATAAAAATTATTAATTAAGGCAAACATTTCATTCACTAATATCAAGGATTAATAAATTAGAAGACATTCAAATTCTTTAGTAGACTTCACAATTTTTATTGCTTTTAAACAATATATTAAATATTGCTTAAAAGCAAATTATATAATCTTAATATTTCTGATTTTTTTATAAGCTGTATTTTTATTTAAGGTTTTCCAGCAAACCGCGATGAATTTAATTATTTTTTGATGCAATTTAATTATTTTTTATGGAATTAGTGCTATTGTTAAAAACAAAATATTATTTATATTTTAAAAATATTCCAGTTCATTTAGAGTTTTTAATATTGTGATAAAATACATTTAGAGATTTTAAATTCTGACAAAAATATATTTATAGTACAATTTCATTACTACGTTTAAGTTCTGCAAAAATATAGTGTTTTGGAGCTTTTTCTACGTCTATTATATTTTATGATGATTGTGCAGTGGAAATTAATGCATCAGTCAAAAAATCAAGTTTTCAGTATTCTTACTGTCTTATTATTCTTGCTGGTCGTAAGCCGAAAAGTATTTGTAGCGTGTTTTTACTTTTCTCTATAGTTATAAAAATAAAGACGTGTGGTACTAAGGCAGGGTGACTCGAGGAAGGATTTTCATAGGTATTTTTCCACACCTACTGTAGAATTTATATCAACCAGGGGCGTGCAGTAAGAACAAAAAGCATGACTTTTATTTAAACATAATATTTGAGAAAAAAATCGAAATTAAATATTTATCTTAAAAATGTTCTCAGGTTTTCACGGCCGTCCAGAGTCTTCTGTGTGTAGTTTTCTGGGATATTCTGCCATGCATTTGTGACCTCTCTGGCCGACGTTTCGGGTCCCATTGCAGGGTCCAATAACGGGATCCGAAACGTCGGCCAGAGAGGTCACATATACACGGCAGAATATCCCAGAATCACTATACACAGAAAAAATTATTTATCTGGCAGAATATTACGAAATATTAAAATCTGAATAAAATGTTAATTTTTGTGGTAAGAATATTACGATATATATCTCTTATTCCGGTTCATTTTCAAAATATATGCTCTGGAAAAAGTTATTGTTCTCACTGGGTGCCCCTGATATCAACTCATGTTTTCATTTATCATTTACATACAAAATATATTTTTAAACACGGGTTTTTTATTACGTTTCTAAATAAAAAATAAAGAAGTAAATTTTAATTTTTAATTCAAAATCACAATAAATCAAAAGGTCGATTTTTTTAAATATAATTGGACTAGCGTAAATCGCAAATTTAATGAAAATTATATTAGTGATCGTAAATAAAACATGACAATTGACTTGCTTCATTATTACTAATAATATGCC
>JADDOH010019718.1:0-11228 GCA_016648135.1 Agrypnia vestita | reverse complement strand
GGAATTTAATTTTGATATTTCTTGGATCCCGGAATCAATATTGGAATTTGGAATTCAAAAATGCTTATTTGCTCATAAATTTTAGATTTATAATAAAGCCAAAAATAACATATACATAAGTTTTAGAGAATATTTTAACAAAAAGTACCTTAGTTGTATAGTTATTTATACCGATTGATAAATAATTTAAAAGTGAAACAAATTTAATTATTGCGAACAAATACCCGACATGACAGCAATGTATAAAGTGTTTTAGTCTATAAAATTTTAATACCCTATAATTAATCAAAAATATTAATCCCGAAAGTTTCGGAATCATACAAGTGTGTTCTAATCCCTTGTTTCTTAAATACTTTCCCTAATGATGAGCTAAAGTTAGTTTAATAAACTACATTAAATATAAATTAATAATTATAAATTATGAACGGGCAACACATGCTTACCGTAAGCCAATTTTAGAGTATTCACTTCGGTTTATCTAGGAATATCGCATGTCTTAGAACCCACACTCTTCTGCACTTATAATGTGGTTTTTACTTAATTTGGTAACAACTAGAAATCGATAGAACACGCTAGATTATACCAGAATATTCGAGAAATAACATTCCCTATATAAATAGCTGTGGTTTATCACGTTCGCCAATGACTATTGTACATTAAAAAATAAAATAAATAAAAATATCTACCGCTGAACCATGGCCGGTGTGCACATGCATTATACATTAAGCAGCGCTCATGGGGTTAAATGTTGCCAGACGATAAAGCCAAGTCTCGTTTCCTTTCGCTTTCAACTTCCGTAATATGCGCTGAATTATTTCAATTCTAAGTGAATTCAAATAATAATCGGCCGTTCGGCACACGCCACTCCTCAGTACCGCGTAATAATTATTTACTTTTGCTTCTTGTAATCAAGAAGCCATTACGGCTCCTTTCACGCCGCCAAGTTCTTGAAATTCGCCCGGGTATTCAGGTCACCTGTGATTGATACATTTGATGGTATTGTCAAAAAGGTGTTACGCTCAGGGCAATTACAGTTGGTACGACTGTCATTCTTAATTCAGTTTGATATCCGTAAAAAAGCCAGGAATTAAAAAATTCTGGCATTTAACATAGTACAGGTATATCTAGAGCATAATAAGAAGCAAAAATATACAATAAACTCTCTCTTTTCTTTCTTATTATGTCATGACATTATAAGTAACACATAATGAAATTATTAAATGTAAAATTGTACATTTTAAAATATATTCAGCAATAATACGATATTGGAGACACGAGAGAGTAGAATTTTGCGCATATCGTGCACAGATATGGTCAGCAACTCAGATGTGCTCCAGAGAGTCAGAACTGATAGAGAGTTGTTGACAAATATCGAAATTCGAAAGGTGTCATACTTAAGTCGTGTATCTCTTAGAGAGCAAAAATTTTTGCATTTGATAATCAAGCAGGAAGCGAGTGTAATGGCTCCACAATATACGAGATTGGACAAGAATAAGGATGGTGGAAGAGCTGTTTCGAGCTGCTAGAGATAGGGTGATCTACTCTCAAGCGATAGTCAACGTTTGGAGGACCTTACACGACACTAGGAGAAGAAGAAGAATAACACGATAAAGTATAAAAGAAAATATAAAACGATTCCTCGGTAATGAAATGAATATATCATTACTTGTCGCTAGAGAGACTAACTGGTAAGATAACGTACCTATCCAAAGCCTTGGAGGTTGGAGAACTGGAGAGAGTTGGCGCAAGACCGACCTCGGTGGAGGAAGACTCTTGAGGAGGCCAAGACCTGTTGGTTCTTCAACCCACCAGGGGTTGTAGGTAGAACCAATAGTGATGACGATGAGAGACTCAAATAAAATACATAGGCATCGTGGTAGGCCAAAATTGAAACTGGAAACTCCATGCAGAAAACGGCGCGAATTAGTATCACGGGTAAAACTTCCACAAATAAATTCGAATGTTTATGAATAGGTGCGTGCCTTGCTGCCATATTTAGAACCCAATGAGAAAATACTATCCTTATCAATAGCACGTATTTATAGCTGCTAGATCACTTTTGTTGTTACTTGTGAACTTTTACAATTGAAAGGGGCAAGTTGTCACCTTGATTTTTTGCTACTTGCTACGAGATACAAAAAATTAATAAAATGTGATTTTTTTTAAATAGAGATATAAGTTACTGCAATGATAATCCAAGGTTTTACAAAAAAGAAGTCGGAAATATTGAAAAAAAATGTAAATTTTGATGTCGTATATCTCCATAACTATAGATATCAGGTCATAATAGCTTAAAACATTTTTGACTCATAATCAAGGCAGTAATATAGTCCAGCGAGGTTATTAATATTTTACAAATAACCCTGTATATTGTGATATACGTATTGGCAATGCACTTTAGCTAAACATCGTAAAAACTTAAACTTGACAGTCAATAGTCGGGTAAATACACGAAACAATTATTTTGCGTGTAAACAAAATATATAGACGATTTATCTAGAACTCCAGCATTACCTACACGTGTTGCTGTTGTGTAACGCCCGTACCACGTGTGCGGGTCACGTGTCGCGTCCGTTAGCAAGAGAAAATATCGTACCCGCGGCATTGAATAATAAAATGTCTTCCCGTAGAGGAGTTGCGAGCGGAGAAAGTTGAATGGGATGCTGCGGCTCAGAAGCAGAGAAGCCGACGGGCGTCTCGCCTTTCTTATAGCGCAACGTCGGACATGTGTTAAAAAAAACAATTTTGTCATATTTAATATAAAAAAATATACTAGGTAATTTGGAAAATATTCCTGCATTGATTATGAGTCGAAAATATTCAAGCAACCGTGACCTAATATCAATTGTTATGGAGATATGCGACATCGAAGTTTGCATTTTTTTTCAATATTTCTGACTTATTTTTTACGAAACGTTGAACTATCATTACATTAACTTTTATCGGTTACGAAAAATTCATTTGTTTCAATACAAAATACATAAAATGAAAACAACCCTGTAGAAATTCCAACTGGAATTCGAAGGCTGTTATAATTTTATTTTACTTGTACTAAAGGGAATGAATTTTTCATATTCGGTGTAAGTTACTGTAATGATAGTCCAACGTTTTACCAAAAATAAGTCAGAAATATTAAAAATAAAAACGCAAATTTGATGTCGCATATCTGCATAACAGCAATCGGTCATGGTTGCTCGAACATTTTTAACTCAAAATCAAGGCAGGAATATAGTCCTGTGAGGTTATTAATATTTTCCTTATAACCCTGTATATAGTGATATTGCAATATTAGAACACACTTCCATGATATTTATAAGAAAATTTATTGAATCAATAAATTAGAAAAACATTTATACAGGTGTGTCATAGCTAGTAGCGAAAGTTTCGGGGGAGTCTTCTTCATTCAATTTTGATTAGAAAATACTCTTTATGCTTTGGGTGAAATATCGACTGTTACGGGAGGTAAGCGATATCAAAGTTTGCAATTTAATTATGTGTAACATCTTTAAGATCGGATAATGGGAATAATTTCGTGAAAGCCAAAACGGAAACACGTAATAGAATGTAGGAATGAAAAAATGTTCCGATTTCAAATTAATTAATTTTGTTCGGCATATTCGACTTTGACATTTAAACGTCAGAAGAAAATGTTAAATTCGATAAATTAGGGTTATGTTGAATTTAGATTTATAAAACCTCTGGATAACATTGGTTTAAAAAATTGTTAGACAAAAATAATGTGCAACATATAATGACAAAAAAAATTGGTTGAACAAGAATTTTATCCTAAATGAAGCGATTTAATAATACCTACTTGTTTAGGAAAAATATTAATAAAACAGCTGTTCATTTATCGTACACTATTCAAATTTAAGGCTTCTTTATACGATATACATATTTATATTCACATGTTTGCTTAATGGTACCTACCTATATTTTTGGTTCGGTATCGGTATAATGGTACCTACCTATATTTTTGGTTCGGAACCAAAAATATAGGTAGGTTTTTGGGTTTCTTTGCATGATTTTGAGGTTTTCTCTGCGAGTATGAATAAATACATTATTTTGAAATTTTTGAAGTGTAACTAACATCTTTGAGCTCGGTTCGTAGGGAGCCGCAGACTTCTTTATCGACTCGTCCAAACTGATTACAATAATTTGGATCGTTACTGAGAAAATATTTATTTATTTCCAAAATTCTTGTTTACAATATATAGGTACTTATTAATAATTTAACAATAAAAATATAAGATAAGATTACACATTTTTTTTTTTATATTTGTTGATTATGCCACTCTACTAGGCTACGTCTGTCCCAGAGTGGCGTTATATGGTACACATCATTTGCGACTACTGTAAGACTCGCTCTATTTTTTTCAAATTTTCTGATTTATTTTCTATAAATAACTTATATAGAATATTAAAGGTATATTCGCTTAAATATAAGTCAAATAAAATGATTTTCTGCAAGGTTTTGATAATTTATTAGAATAGTATCAAAACTAATGAAATTTTTATATTGGTATATATTACTTTCGAGATAGTCTAGCGTTTTACAAAACATAAGCCAGAAATATTGACAAAAACTTTGATGTCACAAACTGTTGAGTTGTTCTCGTCCAGACTCCTCACTAATCAAACATAACAATTTAATTAGTGTATATTATAGATATCTCACAGAGACGAAACTGTATTGGTATGGGAAAGTAGGTATAGAAGTCATTTTTGGGTGTAACAGGACTTATGACCTGTCTTTAGGTAGGCTTAAGTGATCACTTTACACAATTGTAACATTCACCATTTCCACCCATGATAGAATATACCATGCTTATTCATTTTTTGGAAGTTGTATATATGTTCAAATTGCGTGAAGCTTTCATATGTGAGTTGTAAGCGCTTTTTGCATGCGGCCTGTACAAAGCCATTTTGATTCCCCTAAATCCCCACAGATGTCGCTAATGAGAAAATCTACAATTGATTTTACGGAATTTTGAAGGCAATATACTTTATTATGTGTAATGAAATTCATCCGAATACTTGCATTACACTAGGATACGCCAGGAAATATTATTTCCAATTTTTGTTAAATTCCTTTTTGACCAGTATTTACAATTCAGAATATTTTGAGTTTGTTCAAATCTTTGAGATATCTATAATATACACTAATTGATTAATAATGTCTCTGTGACATAAATCCAGCACTGTTCTGAAAGATTTGAACAAACTCAAAATATTCTGAAAACATAACAATTTCGCTGTCTGTACGTCCGATCGTCCCCGTAACTTCATGTAACGTCCGTAATTTCATTCGAATTCACGGAAAAAAAAATAAACCGCCGGAGATGGGGCTTGAACCACGGGCCACCAATCCCGGACCGGACATTTCATGTTGCTACAGCCGCCTCTCCGTGGAGTGCCAAAAAGATGCTATAAATGTATACTGGGGCTTAGTAAAGACGCTAACCATTTTTCCGTCATTTTTGACGGGTTGCAGCTAGCGATGTATATAAAAGTTTTAGTGTGTTGAGGTCCCTAAAATCTTTTGCTACCCTCAGTACAAATCCTAATATTTTCATGCACATTTTAGAACTCTTATCAATGTGAGGTATCAGTAGTAGGTTTAGAATCAAAAGTAACAAATATATCTTCAATTATTGTAACTGACGACGGACAAATGATATTTTAGAGATGGAATGCAAGGTCGAAATGAATTAATGAAAACATAGCCAGATTATATTACACTGTAAACGAACTCTCTAAACACAAGCAGTTCTGCTTTCTTAGAAAGGAAGCACGTAAAAAATATTCTTTGGTACAACTATAAGAAAAGAATTGCCCTAAGGTGCGATTCTGTATTCATTTTAACGAATTTGGCTCCTAAGTTGTATGTCTACATGTTGTGTTATTATCAAAAACATAATAACACAACATGTAGACATACAACTTAGGAGCCAAATTCGTTAAAATGAATACAGAATCGCTCCTTAGGGCAATTCTTTTCTTATAGTTGTACCAAAGAATATTTTTTACGTGCTTCCTTTCTAAGAAAGCAGAACTGCTTGTGTTTAGAGAGTTCGTTTACAGTGTAATATAATCTGGCTATGTTTTCATCAATTCATTTCGACCTTGCATTCCATCTCTAAAATATTATTTGTCCAAGTCATATTTTATGTTATGCCACATGTAGGCACCTACTTTGTCTAATTTCTTTCTTGTATTTCTATCATAATTGTTCCATGTATTTTCCTGTGTACATACATACAATATATCTTACGTATCGGGTGTTGTGTTTTTTTGTTCTTTGCATCCGGTTTCACATCTCTTTTGAACACTTTTGTTGGTCGCCCTATAGACACTATGGACTTTGTGCATTCATATTTAAATTTCAACTGTAGAATTTCTTGTATATATGTTCTTGTGATTCCCACTTAATGGATAAAAATATGTTCCATTTCCAGAGACGGAGAAGAGTTTTTGTGTGGTCGCCTCCCCGTCCCGCTAGCACTTCCATGAGTTTCAGCGAGACGGTGAGAACTGCCACTTAAAAACCAAGTTTTTACAATACTCCCTTTCTCATTTTCGGGTTTCGTGTCTACCATATGCGTCGGAATCTCCATACAACTTACAGTTGTATGAAAAAACCATTAAAAATTTGAAAAATTCCAAATTATACTATAATTATTAATTTTTTTAACGAAAATTTGACAGATCTTCCTGATCGTCGCCACGAGTCTGCTTGCAAAGTCTCAGCTCGATTGGATCACGGGAAAAGGGTTAAAAATCGATCCAAAGTTTTTTGGTCAGGCAAGCAAGCAAGCAGACGCTACGAGTTAAAAGAAAGGGAGTAAAAAATACCGAACGTGGGTAGCGAAAGTGTAGAGCCGATATGGGAGCTATTGCTAACAGCACGGCCCTGGCTGTATGGCGGGTCCCTTTTTTTGTTGCAACTATAATGTTTCCCTATTTCAAATATCAGACTGTAATCAACTAATCTATACTAATATGTAAAGATATAACGTTCGTTAGTTTGGATGATCTCCGAAACTACTTATCCGATTGCAAAACTTCTTTCACCAATATTTAGAATCAACTTTCAGCATGAAAATGAGTTATATATTATTCCGTTTAAATGAAATATCTTTTCGTGGTAAACTATTTTGCAACTAAAGTCGTTTGCGTTTTTTACGAACGCTGCCTTAAGGGTAAAAGATATTTAAATACTTTCTATATAGAATTTGTATAACTCAAAAAGTTATATAAAGAAGTCTGCTACGACATATATCTATATGCTAAAGTTTATACACATATTGATAAGAATCTATTAAAATAAAACAAATTCAAATCCGAGCTTAAACGATTAAATATTTAAATATAAATGCCCACCCACCAAATTATGAAGAAACAGATAAACACATGGCGTTCTAATAGTTTACTCGTAAAATACTTTCATAGGTATAATATCATTGTACAATCATTATTTAATAAACTTTTTTTTTATTTCGTATTAAGGCTTATCCCATTATGTGGATTATTACTATCATTAGCGGAATTACTTTGTTTCCAGTACCGTTACAGACAGTGTATTAAAAAAATTAGAGAGTTGATTATTTTTAGTTCGTACAATACATGATGGATGAGGTATGCAGCGACGCTTGCCTGGCGTGGGTCGGTCGTGCTCCGCCGTGGCTGCGCTCTCCTCCGGCCTGAGGTATCGCATTACGACCAGCGCGGACTAATGTACTTTAATGAGCGTGATTAAAACCCTTAGGTTAATATTTTATTGATGAGATCGTCATAATACAAGATTTAAAGCATTTAAACCAATTGTGTGACCCTTTGGGTTTGCATTGGTTTACAAAAACCGGTCGTTAAATCGGAAACCTCTCAGTGGTTACTGAGTATTCACAATACAAATAAGTATTGAATATATTTCATCATAATCATTTTCACCCCCTTTTCCTACGAGCTCAAAGGGCTCAAAGTGCTGTCGTCTTCCTGTGTGTTCCCTCTGGAGTTGCCAAGAAGATATATCTTGCTGACCATTCCTCTAGTCCAAACCGCCTTAAATGAGATCTTTCTATATTTCGAAGGGGTTTCATGCCGAACATCTCTCATTTCAACAGTCTGATTTCTTGAGCTCACTCTCTCCAAAGGATCCATATATGATGGTCACTTGGTGTTAGAGAACCATCTAGCGAACGGCACTCCTATGATTTTTGGAGTCGTAGGAGGGCACCATCTGGCACCCTTTGAACATAATGGAAATCTGAATCAATACAGCCAAAATTGAAAAGGGAAATATTTCTGTAATTTTACTACCTTTTTTGTGACTCATTTGTGAATATCGGTTTCCAAAAGGAAATATCTCTCTTCAGATCCGTTTAAGGATCAAATTGTGAATCATTGCGTGTGAAAGTGCGACAAAGAGAAATATTAATCTTCAGATCTATATTTCTGGGGATCTCTGTGATCAAGGAAGACCACTCCTTCATTTGTAGCGACTCAAACCAGATCCGATCAAGGATCAAACACCGAGATATTTACAATATTTTCACGCATAAAGTTTAAATAATAACTACGAGAAACATGATATAGGTATATATAGACTATGGTGATTTCAATGCCTCTTGGTTATAATCATTTTCGAAATTTTCGTATGTTATAACACAAGATTGTCTGCAATATTAAGTATTGTTTCGAAATTGGTACACTACGGCCACCAATCCATAGGATGTCATTGCTTGATAAGCTCAAATTTCGTGCAGCGAGCCCACAAACCAAATCAAAACTTTCAATAATTAGTGTTAGATACCTTATTCAAAGTGAGAGACAAATCAATGATGAGAATGTTGAGCGAAAACAAGTGTTTAAGTTATCTTTTATTTTTTAACTTTTACAATAGCTCAATACAATTCGAACCTTGTGTTATTAAAGAATTTATTTATTTATTTAATGCATTTTTAAACGGTGATATTTGTTCCAGCCCCGGGAAAATAAACTGATCAATGTCTACACGACTCACAAATATCTTCCCGGATCCTGGTTGGAACCCACCAATTCTTTTATCGTACAAACAAGGAATTAAAACACGAAATTAAATTTATATTTTAAGCGACAAAAGGAAAATTCTTCGAAAAAATAGCGATCGAAAAGGATTAAGAATATAAAATTATAGACACGAAGTTACGTATAACTGCTTTGAAAAATAATACAAAAATGCTGCTGCCTTTCTAAGAATCTTTCCTTTTATACTTGTCGAGATTTATTTTTGCCAAACAAAATATAAAATTACAATATATCATGTGCGTTCTAAGCATTTCTTCATTCAAAATTTTCAATATTTAAACTATAAATTGTCGAGTTCTTACTCGCATAAAATAATAAAGAAAACACACCATTTTTATTAAATCAACAAACAAATATGTACATTATATAAAACAATTTCAATTTTTAAGACATTTTAATTATATACTGCATTGCCAAATCATTTAATAAATATTTTGATATTTTGGAGGAAACAGGTGGGTTTTCCACTTGGCTTTAAAAAAAACTAAAATATCTTGAGTAGGATCTCTTGAAAAAAGTAAATAACAAATCAAATCAGATGCATTAATTTGATTTTTTTAAAACTAAAATAATATAGGTATGCAGTTTCACTTGAAAAAAAACAATAATTAAATCTAATAATTACAAAACAAAAAAGTAAATTCAATATTTTATTGTTTAATTTTTTTATTTTTTTATATTTATTTATAGTTTTAATTTTGTTGTTATTAAAATAATTTAATTATATTTAAAACCCATCGTAAGATGTAAATAGCGTTTACTTTGATTTCTCTGAATTTGATCATTTTCCATATTAATACATAATTATACCTACACCACAACATAGCAAACACTTTTTGATAATCAACGTCTTGAAACGTTAAGAAAAAATATTTGAATTTTTTAAAAAAAATAACATACCATATGTACATAAAATGATGGGAATAAAAGCTAAAACAGCAATATCCAAAAAAGAAAAAATGTTTTGAAGTAGTCACCGAGGATTAGATACAAATTTAGAACGTATTGAATTTTAGATTGTATGCCTCTCTCCCTTCCAAAATCATGTTTCCTATAAATGAATATTTATAGGCTACATTTCCTATAAAAACCCTAATTCAGTACATTATATATTTATTAGTAATCCTCGATGGCTGAATTAAATTTTTTTTTGGATATTGTTGCCATTTCTTTACAGCCCTAAAATAATACTTTTATATTAGGTCCTTACATATGAAATTGGCGTTTAGTATGGGAGGAACATAAAGCCGATTTTTTTTTATTATAATACATTTATTTAATCAAAGTATGTACCATTGCTATCTATGCACTTTTGCCATCTCATAGGTAGTTCATCGATCCCTTTACTAAAAAAACCATTCGGACGGGAATCAATAAAATCTTTGAAGGCAATTTGGACTGCCCCATCGGAGTTGAATTTTTTCCTTTGCAAGAAGTTATCCAAATTTCGAAAAAAGTGGTAATCTGTTGGGGCAAGGTCCGGAGAGTACGGTGGATGTCTTAGATATTCCAATTGAAGCTCCTCTAATTTGGTAGCCGTCTGTTGTGCAGTGTTTGGTCTAGCGTTATCATGAAGCAGCAGTGGCCTAGAGCGATTAACCAGCCTCGGTTATTTAGCAGCTAGCTTTTCCATCATGGTTTGCAGTTGCTGACAATAGACATCTGCCGTAATCGTCTGGCCAGATTTAAGAAAGCTGTAGTAAACGACACCAGCACTAGTCCACCAAACGCTCACAAGTAACTTTTTTGGAGTCAATTTTCGCTTTGGGCATGGTTTGGCTGGTTCGGCAGGGTTCAGCCATTGCGATGAGCGCTTCCTAATATCGTACAGGATCCACTTTTCATCACAGGTAATGATTCGATTCAAAATCCCTTCATTATTGTGCCGGTTGAGTAATGCAACGCAGCAGTCAACGCGCGTTTGTTGATTTGCGTCACTCAATTCGTGAGGTACCCACCTTTCAAGCTTTTTCACCTTACCAATTTGCTTCAAGTGGATTAAAACAGTTTTATCACTAACACCGCAGCCTGCAGCTAACTCAGATGTGGTTTGCGATGGATCCGCTTCCACAATAGCCTTCAAGTCTTCATTATCAACTTTGGTCTCCGGCCGTCCACGGGGCTTGTTCTGCAGGTCGACATTTCCAGAACGAAAACGTTGG